>BQNB010000209.1:0-16026 GCA_026074375.1 Tanacetum coccineum
AGAAAATTGAAGAGGAAGATGAGTCTGATACTAAATCTAAAGGTATTCCTGAAGCTGAAAAGAAGTTTAAGCAACTTGCTGGGGATGAAGAGATGGCTAGAAAGGTACAAGAAGATTGGGAAAGATAAGAAGAAGTTAAAAAACTAGCTGAAGAAGAAGCTATAAAGGCTACCCTTTCAATTGAGTATGATTTTATCCAAGCAAGAATTGAAGCTGATAGACTTCTAGCTCTAAGACTTCAAGATAAAGAGAGAGAGCAGTTCACTGTAGAAGAGAGAGCAAAGTTCCTTCATGATACAATTGCAGCTCAAAAAAGGTTTCTTGCAGAACAAAGAGCTATTGCAATTAGAAATAAACCTCCTACAAGAACTCAGTTAAGGAATCAAATGATGACTTATTTGAAACATGTTGGAAACAAGAAACACTCAGACCTGAAGAACAAAACTTTTGAAGACATACAAGCTATATATGAGAAAGTGAAAAGGTTTGATGAAAGTTTCACTGCTGTTGGTTCCACTGAGGATGAAAGAAGGATTAAGGAGATGAATGAAGGAGTAAAAGACCTTGACAGAAAAGTGTCGCTAAAAGAGGCATCGTCTAGAAAAAAAAGTATTCACGATTAATACTGCTATAATTGTTTTTGCTGTTGTGAAGTGTTCGTGTACAACAGGTATATATGTAAGCAGGATGTTAGGGTTTGGTCTGCTAGTTTGAGAGTCACAGCAGGTACACGTTAAGAAGGATGTTGTTTTGATTTTTTACAACAAGAAGAAGTTTCAGGTGAGATTAATACTGTTGTATTAATACTATTGGTTAAAAAAGTTTATACTGCTTGTTTATAGTTCGTACTGTCAGTTATGCCCGATATTGGATGGAATGTATGATTCGGATCTCAGACAACACACACAGAAGGAAGTTTTTGGTTTGATTTACATGTTCTTAACAGATTTAAAGGCTCATATTTATTGAAATAATTGGTTACGAAGATGATTAATTATCACCTATTTGATGATGAAGTCGAACTACTTGGATACGTGTTTTATCATACCTTTTAGTAGGAGGTAACTTGTTCGTACGTTCAACGTTGTGACGAAGACTTGACAAATCTAGCAAAGGTGTGTGATTTACAAACTTATGGTGCTCAATGCGCACATTTGCTATCACTTGAAAGGAGTTATGTTTTTGTGCTCAGTGTCTCATAAAAGATGAGGATTGTGTCAAAAGGTTGCGATCTACTCATATTTTGGTCTTGGTATGAGTTCGAAGTCACATATATAGTGCAAGATATAAGACACATGTTTGGGTTGTTCTACTTCAGCATCAAGTTCGTTATACTTAGTTTTCTTCATCAATGATCATTACATAGAGCCTACAGAATTGAAGATTCAAGAAATGGTTAACATATGGGTTTCAGGAGAAGCTTATTGTTAAAAAATTTAACCATCTAGATGCACCACTTGAGGGGAAGTGTTTCGTTACTACTGCTGATCTTTATTACTACTGCCAGTTTATATTTCTACTGCTCAAATTCATTTTTCTTATTGTGCGTAATGGTGGGTAATTTGAGTCATTAGATGGCTGGATTGGTAGTTTGATATATGGTTTGTAGTTGTTATGATCCAAGTTGCATATCTTTAGAAGACCCATATTCGATGATTACAAAAAGGGAAAAAATATTACAGGTTTATTGATTTGCAGCTTATTTATGTGTGGTGACATGTTTAAGGAGATCTTAAATCAAGGGACTTCTCTAATTAAGGGGAAGTTCGTACGTGACTTTGTTTGTTTTGTCATCATCAAATAGGGGAAGATTGTTGGGATTATTGATTTGATGAGACAAAATAAATATAAGAATGAAACAAGATGGAAACAAGAAGGACCAAAGTCGTAATTAACGAAGTCTTCAAAAGATATGAATTAGAAGATTCTGAAGATATGGTCAAAGATAAAGATAAGTATTAGAATGATTTACTTATTAATTATCTTTATTAGTTTCCATGTAAGCCTTAGACTCCTTGTGCTATAAAAGGAGGTCTAGGCATGTTAGTTTGGATCATCCATTGCATAGTCGACTGATGAGAGTCGAATAGTAAAGGTGTGTGTGTGTACACCATAGTTAGTAGTTAGTTAGTAATAGACATATTATAGATGTCTATGTAGTAGTTAGTAGCCCCAAGTTATAGTTGGGGTAATAGGGAAATCGTTTGAATGAAAAACCTTGTTCATAACATTGATGTTCTTGTTTATTCCGCTGCATATTATGTTATTCAATGTTATTATATCCTAGATGGGCAAATCGATTCTCAACATGTGGTATCAGAGCAGGTTGCTCTTGATATCTAGGATCACCGGGTTGTTATCTGATATTTAATAACAAGACATTAAGAAAAATTAGAAATGACATGTTTTGAAAGCATTTGAAACTCTTGCTCGAACTTTATTTACACGCCCGTGTCGATGTTAATCAACATTTCTAGGTACATGAATGTTATTGATTCCAAGAGACATGTCCAGAAGATTCCTTTTGGAAATTTTCTGTTTTTCTGATTTGTATTTTCTTTTTGATATTTTTTAATTTTGTATTTTTAAAAAAAATATTTTCTAACATAATTAAAAATGGAATGTTTATACAAAGAAGATGTTGATAGAATATTTACATTAGAAGAACCCTTTGAGGAGATGGGTTCAGAAGCCATTGAAGTACCTGCACTCAAAGATGAAGAGTTTGCACAAATAACAGTTTTAGGATTACGTGTTTCCTTTCCGAATGGTGAAGCACTATCATTCGTGTTGTAGCGGGTTTCAACTGACTTTCTGATGGGAATCCACTTAAGACTAACTTGAGTAAAGATTCTTCCCATTGGTTTCCATGTAAGACCAGATCTAGGAGGCATTGTTTTCAGATACACATTGGAGGACTTATTTGGAGAAAACCTTTGTCCTATGTGGATCTGTCTACCATGATTCTTTGAGTTGCTTTTCTTTTCTACGGGATATATCTCTTTGTTGTCTTATGGGATTGTGCATCCTTTTTCTATGCAGAGGCACAAGAATTCACCTTTGAGAGGTATTTTAAGATGCATTCATCGTAATTTGCACTGTAAATGCACTTTTTGCATGTAGGGCATGCCAAGTCTTTTGACTTCAAGAAAGGATTTTGTTCATAGGTGGGTTTCTACTATGTTAACACGTTCTATTCGATTACACGACTATCTCATGGTTGGGGCCAATTTCTAGGTTATGATTAAAGTTCTAGGTTTCGTTTTGGCACCATTAGCAGTGTTTAGTAATCTAGCAAGATTGTTGCACCACTAGGTTGGTATTCAAGGCTTTGTCTTTCTGATGTTGTGCACTTTTTCTTAGCTTTCTTCTAGGTGTAGTATTGAAACATGTCAGTTGTGCCTAGTGATTCCATTGTGACTGAAATGACACATGCTTTGGGCTATTCCTAGAAGGGCCAGGTGCATTCACATCATAAGGTTCAGCAATAAGATGATTTCTCACTTGAGGCCAGCATATCGAAGTGATGGTTTTGTCAAATCATGAAGACAATAACTTGGGAGGAAACTACCTATGTCTTCGGGAATTGGGGATCATTTAGATTTTATACACAGTTAAGGGGGGGGGGGGGGGTTTTTTGTCACCACTGGTGATTTCTGATTGGTTGCCAAGGCGGTTTCCCCAAGATTGATTGTTTTTCAAAATTAGTGTCCACACCCTTTCCTTTCTTCTTCTTAATGAGTTTCTTTAACTCACTTATGGCAATGTCCTTGCCTTGCAATTGAGCTTTCAAATCTTGTATTTCAAAATATTGTTCACGCTCTTTCAGAAATACATTTGACGCTTTTTCTTTGCAAACTGTGTCATTTTTCATTTGTTCTTGACATTGTTGTAAAGCCAGTTCAAGAGAAATCAAGTGTTTTTCTAATTTAGCAAAACTTCGTAAAATCTTAGTATAAACTTCTTTACTAACAGATTCAGTTTGTTTCGAAAGATTTTGTGCAAGACATTCACATTCTTTCACTTTATGATCATATAAGCATTGCAATTCAGCATGAGCATCTAAATCAGATAACGAATGAAAATAAGAGCACATAACATCATTAGACACACATTCTTGCAAGTGCATATCATACATGTTTGAAAATTCTGCTTTCTCAGATTCAAGTTCGTCAATTTCATTTTCAAGGGATTCAACTTTAAATCTGCATGCATTTCTTTCTTAAGTTCATGAACAAATGCGAAACTATCATTCTGAGTCTTAAGGGTAAGAGGCATCAAACATGTCTTAATCAGGATTTCCATATCTTTAGCAGTTGGGGCACGAAAATGATCTTTAGAATGTTTCACCCAAGCTTGATTGACAAGTTCTCTAAGATGAATTATGTTATTTGTCATGACATTATACACTTGTCTACTTTTGCTTATTGATTTTGACACAGGTAAGAAAGCTATGTTTTTGAAAATATTTGGTTTCGTTGTAACAAATGATTTTCTCCACATTTTCTTCCTTATTTCATTTGCATGTGCCAACTGTATTTGATATTCCTGGGTCGGGGGTTTAAAAATTTCATAAAGACTATTTAACTTTGTGTAGTCATAGGATTTCACTAAGTCTTTATTCAATTTCAATCAACTCTCTTCTTTAAGAGTCAGAATCTCTTCCCTATCATGGACGAGTCTGTTTGCAGGATCAGATTGATCATGTGGGATCTCATACAAACATGGTTTCTCATTTTGAGCCTTTTTGAGGTACATTAGATTAGCAAAGGTAGGTCTTTCATTAAATGTAGGGCATTTGGGTGCTAACATATGAATGGTTTGGATTGATTGACTCCTTTTGTAAACAATTTCATTCAAAAACTTTAATTGGTTTTCCATTGAAATCATTTTGTCAAAATAATTTTCTTCCTTAAGATTCAAATCCGTTATGACCTTTGTTTCTCTTTGACAAGACCTTCGTAATGTGACTTTGTTAAAAGACTCTGTTTGACTAACTCATCATGTTTCTCTTTGACAACTAAAATTTCACAGGCTTTAACTTTTAAACCTTCTTTTATGTCAATCTCTTTTTGAGCTAATAGTCCTAGAGTTTTATTTAACTTATGTTCAAGTTTGTCATAGTCATCTGTACGATCATTAAAGGCCTTGTACCTCTTAAACTCAGTCTGTTTATTTTGAAGTGCAACTAGATAACTATCCCTAACACTATTAGACTCCCCCAGAGTTCTACTAGTTTCAGTAAGAATAGATTTGCACTCAGTCAATTCTTGAGTCAATGATGCGTTTGCTTTCTTTCATTGCTTTTGAATCTTTTTATTTTCATCGATATCAAGTTTTAAATTTGAAATTAAATTAGCAAGCGCAACACGCTCATCTTCACATTCTATAGCATTTTGGTCATTCTGAATATCATTATCACACATATCCGGTGAATCAGGAATGACATTACTATTACCCGTTTCCATTACACATGTGTTAATAATGGATCCAAATTGCTCAGAATGTTGTGTGTCAACAGCAAACACATTATATTCAATAGTATATGGTACCTCAACCATTGGTTCTGTGTCGTAGGAAGGTTTGATGTCCGTATCATCCCCAGAAGTGCTTTTGTCATTGCATTCATTCCTTGACCTGTTGCTTTCATCTCCAGATGTGTTTCTTTGATTCTCTAAACCTTGATCATTCTCTTTGTCTGATACAATCCTACTGCAGTCATTGTCTCCCGAACTAGCATCCGATGCTTTAACTTTTTGAACCTTGCACTCTTGAATCTGCAACTTTCTTTCATTCAACCTTTTTAACCCATTCTGAAGCTCTTGTTCATGATTTGTTCTTTCAACAATACATTGCTCAATGGAGTTCATGTTTTGAATGATTGTTTCCTTGAATGTTTGAGCTTCCATGTGAGTGTACTCTTTGAAGTCTCGTCTTGTTTCCAGATCATATGAATTATAATTGGAAGGCTCTAACACTTTTGAATGTATGAACTTGTCAAACTGCACTTTGATCACACGTAGATCAGAATTGGAATCCTTCTCGTGAAGTGTTTCTTTGTTGAGTTGCCTTTCTAAATTCTGTATGTTTCGAGATAACACAGACCTGAAAGTTCTTTCGTCTGCCTCAAAGAGTCGGTGAAAAGCATCTCTAAACGTGTAGTACATTAAGTTGTTGGAACTTGAGAGATGTTGAGTTGTTGTTTGGAGTGCATTCAATTTGTTCAAGGAGTTTTCTTTTAAAATCTTTGCTTGCTTTTGCAGTTGTTGTATCTCTTGTTCCTCTGAATCCGAACATAAAGATAAAGTATCTTTCGTTTCCATTGTAACGTGAATTGTGAAGTGAAAATGATTTGTAGGATCTTAAGTAGGTAAAGTGATTGTTGTTGTGGATTGAGATCAATCAACGTTCATGGGATTTTACAAATCTATGATTTAAACCGTAAAAAGAAATGGAATCTTTTGCGGGATTTTACAAAATCGAGAAGAAAGCGTGAAACAATGATTAATTGTTGTTGAAATTGAAGTACGTGAGCTTTTGTAACGATTAATGAGCTTAAAAGACTAACGATTAAATTTCTTACAACGAGAGGGCTAAAATTGAAAATAAACTAAGTATAGAAAAAAATTTGAAAATAAATAACTAAATATGAAAATGTTTTGAAAAGTAGAGGTTAAGATTGAAAGAGTTGTAATGACAAAGGGCTAATAGTAAAACTTTTAAAAACCTAAAAGTTAAAAATGAAAACACTTATGAAATTGAGGGGCCAAAGTTGCAAATTTTGAATTATAATACATAAAAAACGTTTTCCCTCCCTGTTGTCTTCTTCTTTGTTTTTAAATTTCACAAAATGATAACGTATGTATTTTTAGTCTCGCGGAGTCGTACGGTTATCGTCGGTAAGAAGTAAATATACCACGTTGATTGAAACGAGTTCACGATCGTAATGGTATAGATTGTAAGTCCCGTAACTAACCGACACTCGAAACCGAAAAACCCGAATTAACTTAAAACTTGTATATTTTGTTCTTTGTAAGTTGCTAATTCGTTTCTAAAGGAGTGCTGCGAATTCGGTGCTTTAACAAGATTGCTAATTCGTGTCCTTGTCCTTGTTGCTAATTCGTGTCCTTGTCCTTGTTGCTAATTCGTGTGACTAAGAGTGTTGCGAATTCGGTTACAAATGGCAAGCTGCGTATTCGGACACAACTGGCAAGCTGCGTATTCGGGGAACAAAGAAAATTGCGAGTTCGTGTCTTCAACAAAGTGCCAAAACCGTACTAGTCCTTGCGTTGTCTTCTAGCATAGCCAACAAAACGTCCTTCTTGCTATTTTCGTGGATCTTGTCTTCTTTGTGTTTCAAAGCATGGACCACAAAGATAGATGGGCTCAACCAAAATAAGCTTTACAATAAGCTCTCAGCACCACAAATAATAAGCCACGTGAAGAGCAACAAATATGCAAGAGAAAGACGAGGCTTTTGTAACTACAAAGAACTCGAAAAAGCCTTACTGTTTGAACAAATAAGCAAGAAGAGTGCTTAAATAAGCAACAAAAAGCTTTAAGATGCTGTTTTACAACCAAAAAGCCACAACAGTAAGTTGAAGCATACAAACCCAGAAACAAGCACCTAGAATAAGCCTTTTTTTTCGAAAAGAAGTTTAAAAACTGAAAGAGAAACTATATTTTATATTGTTGACTAATAAGCTAAAAGTAAACTTAAAATGAATAAAGAAACGACAAACTAGTTTGGAAGGATTGCTTCTTTTGTTTACCCGCGCGTTGCGGAGGGGATAACACGGTTTATGAAACTTTTTATTTGTGGATGGAACATATCAATACTGATCTCATTTTATTCGTGGTCCAGAAGCATTTTTTTCGTATATTTTTTATTTAAAAAATTTATGTAAAAAAATTGCGAATAAAAAAAATTTGAGGGGTCTTTTTTATTTTTATTTTTAAAATTTATGTAAAAAAGTCGTAAACAGTTAAAAGTTGAAGGTCCGTTTTGTAAAAAAAATAAAAAAATTTACTTTGGGCCAGATTTTGGGCCGGTACTGTAGCACTGTAGCAGCTACAGTGTCACCGACCATTTGTGAATTGTATATAAGAGTAATAAGTAACTTAAAAATAAAAGTAAGCCGTATGATAAAGAAGTCGAATAAGCTCAAACTAAGCCGTATCCCCTTAAGATATGATTCACCCAACAAAAACACGAAACCCACCCGAGGCGACTGATACCAAATGTCTGAACCTAATAATCACCTTCACTTCATGACGAACACAAGAAAAATAAGATAAGAGAAAAAAGATGGAAGAATTTTAGAGAGAGAAAGTAAAGAGAAGAAAAATAAGATGGTTGAATCTAACAAATGTGTGTGAAAACAAATGAGACCAACACCCTCTCCACACTTGGATAGGGGTATTTATACTTGCACCATGAGGCTTACATGCCTATGGGCTTTCTATGGGTCGGGCTCGGGATTACTTGGGTTTACTTAGGCTTTAGCCCATAACACGTGACCGATTAGATTACATAAACGAGTCCGTTTACCCTTTCTAGCCTATTACAACATATAATTAATTAAAGACCGAAGCTTCCTCGTTGAGTGACCGAGCTTCCTTGTTCGACTCAATATTTTGAGGCTAACATCTTAACTTCACATAAGTAGAGAATCTAAGTTTTAGTTTAAAAAACGGTAAAACTATTCAACTCCCCTTCTAGTTTTCACACAAGGGATGTACAACACTAACGTTTTTTGATCAAACACTTGAGTTTATTTTTGCTTAATTAGGTATGCTTGAGAACTTGCTTGAAGCCGGACGAATGGATTAAAGATAGCGGTTGCTCCAAACACATGACGGGAAACAAAAGTCTATTCTCCACTTACAAAGCATACGATGGAGGTAATGTTGTCATTGGAAGTAACTTAAAAGGAAAGATCATAGGCAAAAGTAAGATTTATAATAACTCTCTCACTATATCAAATGTAGAACACGTAGATCTCACTAGAATCACTAACAAACGTTGGTTTGATGCTATCGGTATGAAACACAAATTTTAATAATATTTTATTTTCAAAACCTCAACCAAACATTGAGAATCACTATCATTGTTATACCACATGATCAAAACCTCTAAACCAAACGTCTCCTAAGCATTGTAAAAAAATAAGATAAGTGTGAAATGAATTAGATGACGACTTCAAGTTTGAGATGAAAATGTGAAACATATGATACAGGTGCTTAAGTGAAGGCTAAGGAGTTAAAAGAAAGTGAGTTGAAAAATGACCGATTTAGTATTTTTGACAAGTTTTTTATGTATGCGGATAACTTGGCTGTAAAAGCATGCTGCCAAGTCTGCTGCAATTACAGCAGAATAACCAACATTTCATTTTTAATTGCAACATTGCTACTATGAGACTGCAAATGTTTATAAAAGAAAATAAGGATAAGGGCCACTTGATTTATATAATCAGGTGCATACAGCTACAATAATCATAAATGTTACTTGCAATCATAATCTACTAGTCACAATAAGCTTCCCAAATGATCACTTAATAAACAAGAAAGAAGAAAAATTGAAGCTCAGAATTTTTTGTAGATAGGAGTGATCCCCATAAAATAAAAGCACCACTCAATTACCACTCTAGTAGCCTCGCACAACAATATTTTGCTATCTTCACCGGACTGAACCTTCTGCAATAACTTCCAAAGTTTCATTAAATCTTAAAAAAATAAATCATCAGATTTTCCTTTCTATAAATCAAATAAACTTCAAAAAATTAGATCTAGTTTAGGATCAGCGGGATTTAAATTCAATATTATATGAGAAACAGAGCATATGTAAGTTAATATACCTGCCAGCTGTCAGAGTATAATCTGTTAAACTTGTTGCACAAAACAAAAAGGTAATCACACATGATATGTGGTGCGAGAACTCTGCAAACCTCTCCAAGAACCTAAAAACGAAAGTTGAATTAAATGGAATAATATACTCTACATTATCATATTCAGCTATTACGGTACTTATGAAGGACCATTGTAGACAAACTATATAAAGTACAGGGTGCAAAATGTATACTAATATGAAATTGTGAGGATGTGGAAGTGGTCTGAGATATGATCACATATGACTCGATCCTCGCGCGATTCTCAGGCTTAAAAATGTTGTATATAATATGTATATTATTAGTCCGAATAAGAGTCCACATACAAGTTCTTGAACCATTAAGCATTATATATATTTGTTAGATAAATGTATAATGTTTGGGGAAACTAATTAAAAAGATGAAACCTAGAAAAGAAAGTTTTGCCGATTCATTTAGAACATGATTTGACAAACTTTTGATATCTTGTTAATTAACATTAAGATGGCACGTACACAGTTTGACGTCTTTAGAACAATTGTTAAGATGGAATGTGAAGATTTTAAATGTATTAATATTATATTTGAAAAGGCTAAGCGTACGAAAAATTTAACCAATCATTATCTTACCTCAGTAAACCGAAGCACATGTAATCCCAACTGACGTTCTCTATCATCCTTCAATGTCAAGCTTTTAAAGCTTTTTCCCTGTTGCAAACAATTATAATAAATGTAATATGTTATAATAAACAATTTCTTATATTTTTATTCAAACAAGAAACATCTTAAAATAATAATAACAGGACCAAAGTAAATCTTGACGTATGGAAATTTTAATCAGGTAAAAAGGGTATTCTAGGCATTTTCAATCTGTTCTTATTTCCAAATAACTTTATTTCTACTCCCAGTAGCTCTCAAAAAAAATTCAAAATGTAAATTGTTACGAAGAAGTTCCTCACATATAAAAATATAAGAAATTGCATTTTGTTTTCTTTCATAAATATTCACATCTATGTGTTCTAGGTACATATTGCTTGCTGGAATAACATTGAAATGAAAAGAAATTCTTACCATCAACTCAAAAAGGTTTTTACCGGATATCCTCATATCTAAACAAATTCGAGCATGTGTATGCTGTAGATATACCACAGTATTACCCTATTTATCAATGAATGTAGGCAAATAAGAAACAAATCGATGTGAAGATTTTAAATCAGTGAGAAAATATAATATATAACTGCACCACATCATTAGAAACGAAAGAACATCATAAGAATACCGTTTTCTTAAGCATATCATTAAAACTGAATGTATAATTAGTCAATCTGTTGTTCTTCAGGACCTCATACCTGTAAAGAAAACAAGCATAATATATGAATAAGCACAAAACTTGACAATAAAAGTAAGGTATCTTGTGTTGCAAAACAAAGGAAATAGCCCATAATTGTTGTTTAATTCGATAAAAATAAAATTCTAGAGTTTACCTGCACCACTTTTTGGAAATAGAAATTCGATTACAACAAGTTCTAACGGATTAAAAGTTACCACTCTACTCATATTATTGGTACTGATAGCATAAGTATGTCGTAATATTTATGATAACGTGTGAGAATCTTACTTGACAGCACCATATCCGAGTGCTTCAGCAGTATGCTCACGTTCCTTGTCTGGTAAGAAAAGTAATGCAAGTGTAGTCATTTTAAAATCGACCCATTAACCTATTAATGGATTGAAAGCCAATATGAAATATATTTGGTATACCTTTCACCCCAAGGATCGCTTTACAGCGAAGTTTAGCTTCGTCAAGCAATTGAAGCAGACCTAATCCCTTCACATCTTCAGCTTGAAGAAGACCAAATTCGACATGACTTAGTGGGTCATGGCAATGATTAGTTACGGTCAACCCTACAACCTATGTGTGTGAGGTGGTGGGGTGGGGATGAACGAAATTAGTTTTCATTTCAATTTCTTGATCTATCTTTGAAGATGTTATCACTTATGGTGTATAATAGTTACTTACAGTGATGCACGTTACTATTTTGTCTCGTTTCCCTACATCAGCCACATGGACTATCCGGTCTGCTTTTTCTATTTCAAGCGCATGCCTACATATGCAGCCACAAAATTACAAATAATACCAACTGATAAGAACCCTACATCAGCCACATGGACTATCTGGTCTGCTTTTTCTATTTCAAGTGCATGCCTACATATGCAGCCACAAAATTACAAATAATACCAATTGATAAGAACCCAATTCGAAATAGAGATAAAAAGAACAAATACCATCAATCGTAACCTTGAATCTGTTTTTTATGAGATGTTGTACGTAAAAAAAAATCTTCAAGGTAAAGACCTTGTTTTTTTTAAATGCCTTGTATATGTGGCACTGAAGTCTGAATCAAATTTGGTTGTTTCTTTTTTTTAACATTTGGATATGAATCATTTTAAAAGGAAAGAACATGTTTTGTCATATTAAATATTACAAAAACGAATATTCAAACGATTTAGGAATGGGTTTACTTGCAGCGCATATAGAAACCAAAAAACAAGAAAAAAATTCAACGCTTATTAAATGTCTGGTTCAGTCAAACAGTAAAGGGGCACAACCTTTCACAAAAAAAATGTATTGCTAGCAAACTCATATGTTTGATAAAAATCAGCATGTATTGCAAGTAAACTAACCACAAAGCTGCGAAATCCACAAGAGGTAACTTTCGCCCTTCAATAACTATCGCCTCATCTCCTTTACTATTTGTAATAAAACCCTTTTGCCTCAATAAATCTAGAGCCTCGCTAATGTAGAAATCATGAAGTCTTTCACCCTAAATATAAATGGAACTTAAACTCATAAACTGCAAATATAAGAGGTATATTCAAAATGTGGAAAAACATGACACCTCTTCTTCCATGCGGACTCCCAGACGCTGATACACTTTTCGGTAACGTTCTCGGCTTATGCTACAGATATTCTTCCATGCAATTTTGTGCCTTTTATCCCATTCCTATTCCAAAATTCATTATATTAAGTATATAAAAAAAATTAAGACCAACCAACTCCAGAAAAGTAGAGTTAAGTACATTTTTGATCCTTGTGTTTTGTGCAGATTTTACTTTTGGTCCAAAATTCAAAAAAGTTTCACTTTTGGTCCGAATTTCAAGTTTTGTTTCACTTTTGGTCCGAATTTCATAGAGAAAAGTATTTTTAAATCATAGACTGACTTGCACCGGCTGGGTTCTCTCTCTGAATTCAGCATCCTCAACAAACCTCTTCTTCGATTCCTCATACAACACCTATCAACGAACCAGTTGAGAGAAAATGACAGATAAATATAAATAGCTAAACCCTCGGGATGCATCGGGTATTGTTGCACTTTCCAGATAAATATTAGAGGTTTTCAGTGCCACTTGTGATTTTACTTTCACGAAATTGTGCTCACCTCAAGTTCTCCAATAGCTTGATCGTTTACTTTCCCATTAGGGAACCTATCGATTAGGAACTCCGTCATCATCATTTTTGACTGCATAAATAACATGTTTAGCGTACGGATGCATGTATGTATATTTGTGTGTTTAAAATAAATACATACAATAAACCTTTGATGCAAGTTTAGACTCTACAATAATAACGGGCTAAAAAAAGCTTCGTAAATCATGTTAGATGCAGGTATGATGCGATATAATTTAACAACCACATGTACCTTAATGTCAAGATAATCCCCATACCGGAATCTTCGACGCACGCGAACTCTAGAATACCTAAGCACACGAGCTAACGTTTCTCCAATAATAGTGGATTGTAAATGATCCATATGCATTTCCTTGGCTATATTTCGTGGCAAAAAGTCTATAATTGCTTTTTTCATAGGGAGTTTATTTGGTGCCCATGTGGACATACCACGCTTGATCATCATAAAAAGACCCTGCAACGGAAAAAAAGTTAACAGATATTGAAGTAGACGAGAATTTAGGTCAGAATTGTAATGTGCGTTTTAAAACACTTGGAAGAGAAAATACCTCAGCTATATATGTCCTAGATAACTTAAACTTTAGAAAACCAGGACCACCTACGACGCATCTTTCCATTATGCCAGCTAGTGGACCACAAACTATTGTATCTCTGACACCCTACAAGAAAAGGGTAAAAAAAACTGAGCAATATATTTTTCAAAATCCATGAGATTTCACTCGAAAGGAAATATTACCAGTGCAGTAGTTTTTGGTCCTCTTGTGAAAGGATGGCTTCTTATTTCAGGCCATATGTTCAAGATACTGGTGCTATTACCAAATGTAAATTTCTGAGTTAGTACTCATATCATTCAGAAGAAAGTGAAAGTGCGTAGGTATGTATGAGGAAGAACATATATACCATAAGTAATCAGAATCATCTGCTTTGGTGCCGGTAGAAATACTAACAGACGCTTCACCGTCCAGAAGGAAACGGCCCTCCAGAAAGTAACCAAATGCCAAAGAAAATTCTTTTTGAAGGCTCCATCTATCAGCTTCTTTCTGTAATGTATTACAATACAAAACCGTTATTCTCAACTGTTAACATATCCTCTAGTTTGCTTTATATATAAAGCTTCTAAATCTATAGTTCACGTGTGAGATGTGACAACAAAAGCCAGCTATAAATATAGCTATGAGCATGATAATGTGTACATTAATTATAGACTTACATCTTTCGTTACTGAGCTTCTTTGAGAAAATCTGTGGAGTAACAAAAAACGTAGATTAGCACAAGGAAGGGCCAAAAATAATATGACAATTCAATTTTTGTAATTTTGACCAAAGCGGCCAGAGAAAAGATAGTCCATGAACTACTAGATTGGCAGTTTGACCAATTCAACAAGCCCAATGGCTTTTAAAAGTTTCAATCTTGACTCTTCTATGTTTGCACTTAATTTGATGACTAGGTAAATTTGTCGTTTTAGTTTGATTCACTGGTGATGCTAGTGTTAAATTAAAGTAAACTCACAATTGTTTCTTGGTTAGATCTGAATAGTAGGATCTTTTAGCCAGTGTTGTTTCTTCTGCAAACGGTGGCAGCTTCCAGTCCACTGTCAGTTGTAAAGTGCAATCTTTCCCTTCAATACAACCAACCCTGATGCCACCATCAACTGGCACAAAGAATTCGTAAACGCCGGACAAAATTATAGCCCCGGAGGTGGAGTCAGTTAAGTTTGCATCAATTATGAGGGAGAATTGAGCTGGTACAGACAACACAGATTGCATCAGGTTCATTTTGCCAGGCTTGTGGACGCATGATAATCTTAGATTTTGCTTCATATGTATTATTATAAACACGAAGGACTAAAGTCGTTAGATAGAAACATTATAACCGAAAAAGTTAGTTATGTTAGTTAGGTTTCGGTTAGAAAAAAGGAAAGGGTATGTCAATTCATTCGCACCCTTTGGAAATGTATATATACAGAATCATGTAAACAAATTAATGGTTAGACAATTACAGAAACTTTACTTATTCATTTATATTTGCAACTTATACAATTCATCTAGCAATTTGGGACAACATTTGGCATCAAGAGCCAGTGGTTAACACGAATCGTTTCTTGAGCATCGAAACCAAACGACAAGAAGACCAAGAACACGCTGTGAACAGTTTTTGTTCGCAGGAAGATTTTTTTGTGTTGCTTTCTTTTCTTCCAAGAAAAGCAACAACTTGAATAAGTAGGCGTAAAAGGGATAGTGCACGATCGTTTTTGCGCGGGGTTGCAAACGTTTTACACCAAACGATATTGGTGGGACAAAACTTCGTTGGAAACAACGGAGGGAAGGGAAGGAACACGCATAGTTTGGTCTAGAAAACGTGCGGGTGTAAGGCTTTGTGGAAAAGAACCGGTTCGAGAAGGAAAAGACACAAAGCAGTAGAAACGTTGTTGTGGTGAGGATAATAGACGTATACGCGGAATAAGGATACAAAGGAGTACTCAAGAAAGATTTGGTGTGGAAGAGTGTCGAGACGACACAAAGAAACAACAACAACAAAAATCAGAAACAAGGGAAAATTTGTTTCGGTGCAACAAGGATCAGAAACAAAGGATAGTTTGTTTCGGTGGACAGAATCAAAAGAAGTTTGGTTCGGTGTAAAGTACCGAATTTGGTACCGAGTTTGTGTGTAGGAAATTGTTGGATTTCGAAGT
>BQNB010000209.1:17034-162440 GCA_026074375.1 Tanacetum coccineum
CCGTGTTGTCCGCAACTGCTTAACCGTTTTCTCTAGCTTCTTGACTCTAGAAACTAGTGTCAAAATAGCACCCCCCATAGTTTTCTTTGTCTTTCCCAGCTCAGTTTCCAAGGAGTCAATACGTCCCATACACCTGTCAAGCTTTTCAGATAAACTAGTTAGTAGAACAGGGTCCTCTGCCCTACACCTCCCAATCTTTCTCCTAAGGTACAAAATTGTCCCCTTGGCTATGATTCCAAAATAAATGATCTTAATAATATGTATAATAATCTTGATAGATTGTATAATGATTGTTACATTAAAGTTCAGGCATATCAGAATGCTGTTAAAACATTAGAATCACAAAAAGATTGGTACCATAAAACTCAGATTGCATTAGAAGAAAAGATTAGGAGGTTTTATCTGCTAATCTAGAAAACACCACTAACACACTGAGCTATACTGAAAAATTACATGATCAGGCACAAAAAGAAAAGAAAGAATGGGAAGTCAAGTTTGAAGCGACATTAGCTAGATTTGAAAAGTGGAAGGAATCTTCCAAGAACTTAAAAAAATTGATAGATAGCTCTATGTCTACAAGAACTAAAATTGGCCTAGGATTTCAAGAGTACTTTGGAGTAGATGAAGTGTTTGATTTGTCCACACCTAGTGTCTTTTACTCAGACCCTGTTGAGAAGGAGGATAAACCTCTTTACTCAAGGTTTGTCAAGGCTGGGGAAATGCATGCTGTTCCTCCTCCTATAACTGGAACTTATATGCCCAGCCCATACCAGTCTGACATAGAAGAAACACAGGTAAGTTATGGTTCAAAGTCTGATAACAAAACTTCTGAAACTATTTCAGAATCTAATGACTTTGTCTCTTGTGATAACAGTGACAAGTCTTCAGACTCAGAGACCCATGCATCCTGTGATTCAAGCCTCAAGACCCAGACCAAAGACATCCCACCTGCTGTTGATATTATGACTTTGCCAGAGTCTGATATTGAAGACCCAAATTCCACTACTGGCAGTCCTAGTTTTTCTTGTTTGGAGAATGTAAAATCTCCTAGGATCTTGTGTAATAAAAGTGGAATGAACAATAGGAATGTGTGTAAAAACAATTCTGTGCGTGTTAAGAAATGTTTTGTTTGTGGTAGTAAATTGCATTTGATTAAAGATTGTGACTTTTATAATTGTGTTGATTCTGTCCCTTGTAAATCTAAAGCAGCATCTGTTTCTGCTGGTAGTAGGAAGTCGCCAGCATCCGTTCCTGCTGGTAGATCTGATTCTGCTGCTAGTAGAAACAGACCAGCAGTCCATTCTGCTGGTGCACCAAATCATGCTGGTTGGTCTAAAAGACCAGCAACTGTTTCTGCTGGTAGACCAGGTTCTGCTGGTTGGCTCAATCCTGCTGCTCGACCATATTTCAGACCATCATCTGTTTATTTTAATACTCCGACTAACTTATATGACCCTATGTTTATGGATAAGGGACGATGGGATACTGCTGTTAAGACCTCAGCAGGTTACTCTTGGAGGAATAAAAGACCACAGTTTTGGGGATCCAAGAGTAATGGTGGATCTCATCAATCCACATGGTTTCACACTTAATGATCCACAAGGCAGGCTCAAGTCAGAATTGGCTTGGGTCTCTCAAGTGTACTAATGGCTTTGTTGTATGATTTGTAGGGTGATCCTAGTACAGATAATGACATAGGTATAGTTGACAGTGGTTGCTCAAGAAGTATGACAGGAAACAAGGAAAAACTTGATGATTTTGTGCAGATCAAGGGAGGCATTGTAAAATTTGGAGGTGGAGATGGTAGAATATCAGGAAAAGGCACCATACGGACTTCAAAGCTTGACTTTGAAAATGTCTACTATGTTGAAGAGCTGCAGCACTTTAACTTGTTTTCTGTATCACAAATTTGTGATAAAAAGAACAAAGTTCTCTTCACAGACACTGATTGTTTGGTGCTTTCCGAAGAATTCCAATTGCCTGATGCAAGTCAGGTGGTACTAAGAATTCCTAGGAAACATGATCTCTACACATTCCACATCTCAGACCTGCAACCAGAACAAAAGGTTACTTGCTTCGTAGCAAAAGCATCCTTAGATGAATCCACCAGATGGCACAGAAGGATGGCTCATGTGAACTTCAAAACAATCAACAAGTTAGCTAAGGAAGGTCTGGTTGATGGGTTACCTCTCAAGGTGTTCACCAATGAACACAACTGTGTTGCTTGCAACAAAGGAAAGCAACATAAGGCTTCCTATAAGCATATTTCTGCTGTGAGACTTATTACTGATACTCTGCAATTGCTGCATATGGACCTTTTTGGTCCTACCAATATCAGGAGTATTGACCAGAAATACTACTCCTTAGTGGTTACAGATGACTTTAGCAGGTTTTCTTGGACTTTCTTTTTGGGTACTAAGGATGAAACATTTTATGTCCTTAAAGAATTCATTACCTTAATAGAAAACCAGCTGAATAAAAAGGTTAAAGGAATAAGGTGTGATAATGGGACAGAGTTCAAAAATGCAAAACTTATTGAACTTTGTGGGGAAAAGGGAATTAAGAGGGACTATAGCAATCCTAGAACCCCACAACAAAATGGGGTTGCTGAGAGAAAAAATAGGACTCTTATAGAGGCCGCTAGAACCATGTTGGCAGACTCTAAATTACCTACCATGTTTTGGACTGAGGCTGTTAGCACGGCGTGTTATGTTTTAAGTTTTTTTTAATAAAAAAGGTGTGTCTATTATACCTCCCCTTAATAAAACACCTTATGAATTGAGATTCTGGGGAATGGTCCTAAGATAAGTCATTTAACATTTTTGGGTGTCAGTACACTATCCTTTATTACAAGTGGACCTATTTGGAAAAATTTGAGGGGTTAAAGCTGATGAGGTTTCCTTGTTGCGGTATCGCTTCAAATAGCAAGGCCTATAGGGTGTATAATTACCAATCAAGAGGGTCGAAGAAAACCCTGAATTGGATTTTTAGAAGTTAAAAATATGGTTCAGGGAATTGTCAATGAGTGGTACTTTGACCTTGGACTATTTAAACTGATTCCACTAGGTTATACCTCGTTTTAAACTGACTCACCTGCAGGAACACACGAAGACTAACAATAATACAGGTACACAGATCATGGATTCAGATTCCAGGAGTAGCATGAGGCAAGTGATCATATGTCCCTTCATTCCTTCTAACAGATTTGTCTAGGTCATTCATCCACACTATGGTCCTCGTATTCATGGAACGCAATACAGATTATGCAGAAGAGCTTGCTGAGCTCAAAGACAAGGAATATGAAGCTAAGACGCAGCTGCTCGATATGTTATTTTGTTCTCACAAGAAACCGCTGAAATCACCTCTGTCAAGCTGAAGCTGAAATTCGAAACCAAGGTGTTTCTGCGGTTACGGATCCTGCTGGCATTGACTCTGCTGTTAGGGAACCTGCTGGTATTGTTTCTGCTGATGGTGTATCTACTGGCAGTCCTTCTGCTGTTAGTGA
Source organism: Tanacetum coccineum (assembly GCA_026074375.1). Classification (NCBI taxonomy): domain Eukaryota; kingdom Viridiplantae; phylum Streptophyta; class Magnoliopsida; order Asterales; family Asteraceae; genus Tanacetum; species Tanacetum coccineum. The sequence goes on from BQNB010000209.1 coordinate 20,540, forward strand.
TTCTGCTGGTAGTCATCCTGCTGATTGCTTTCCACCTGCTGGTAGTGTTGAACCTACTGATGAGAGCAATCCTGCTGTCAGTTCATCTGTTTCTGCTGAAGTTAACCCTGTCTACACTGATGAGTCTACACTTCCTCCTGGTCAACAATTGGGCTCGAGTGAAAACACTACACGATTTCCCGTCCCCTCTGATGTCTGCATGGATCAAATCTCATCGGGCATTTTCACATCTTCCTCGTATTTATGATGACTGATTTTACGTGCTACTCTTACCAATTTAGCACCATGATGTGGATGTAAATCAAGTTCCTACATATACGGCGTGCACACAATTCATCCTTCAGGTCTAGATTCTTGGTGATTCTTGCGTTCTTTTATGACAAGAAGCAGAGCTCAAAAATCCAAGTTTGGTGAAAGTGCGCTCATTGGATTTACTTTCAAGATCAAAAAGGACCAATCTTACAGACCAACTTCAATTGTCTGTACTGATTGCTTTCCTTTCTCAGTAAGAACCAAATTAGTATAGCTAAAGCACTTGAGGATCCCTGATTCGGTTTGATGCTATTGCTAAGGGAGGAAGAGATAGACAGTGCTCATCTTCTACGTTTTATAGAGAGAGTTTTTTTTTAGCATTATTTGCCTGATCGCAGGAGATTTAAGAAACTGAGAGAGATTCTACAGGGGATTTTGCAACATTATGAATTCATGTCAGAAGAGAGAGTAGAAGAAGAGAAGGGAAAGAGAATGAAGAGAACGAGAGAGGAATATGAAGAGAAGAGAACGAAGCAGAGAAAAGATAGATGAAGAAAGATAAGATAAGGAGAAACAGTAGAGTAAAGAGAGTAAAAAGATAGAAAGAAAGAAAGAAGGAGAATAGAGAGGGGAGGAAGAAAGGAGGTAAGAGAAAAAAGAAGGAAAACAGGTAGATAGGGACAGAAAAGGGAAAGCGGAGTAAAGAGAGAAGGAGTAGAGGAAGAAAGAGATGATAGGAAGAATGAAGTGAGATGATGATAGATATAGAAAAGAAGATAGACTCTAAAATAAGGAGAAGGAGAAGATAAAGAAGAAAGAAGAGAAGAGATTGACAGAATGAAGTATCAAGACTTAGAAATCGAAAGATATAGAAGAAGACAGAAGATAGAAGATTTATGAAGATGAAGTGAATAGAAAAGGTGAAATAGATAACAGTAGAGAGTAGTTTTTGGAGGGTTAATTTTAGTGGCGGATGAAAGAAAGAGAGTGTTGAGTATGTATATTAGTGTGTGTTGCTTGGATGTCCTTTAGATATGTCTTTTATTCATTTTATTTTGATGAATTTTTGGGCTTGCAATCTCTGCCCCCCGTTTAATGCCCAAACCATATGAGCTTTTTGTGCAATTGCAAAAATTTAAAACGTGTCCCTCTATGGTTTTCCTATTCTTTGTGTGATCAGATATGGGCAATCTGCATGGATATCATTATAGTGTATATATGACTCTATTTAAATATCTCATGAAATTAAAGTTTCTTAATCATTGATTCTCTGGATATGTTTATGGCTGTTCTAATTTGATTGGGAGAATAAAGAAGAAAGTTTAGTTGTCTCTTTGTTTTCTCCAAGTTTAACGTGACTTGGTTTTTGTTTAGTAGAGTATGACGTTTTTTAAAGGGGCACAAGCTCATTTGGTCTTGTTCTTGTTGCACTCCATTGCATGTTTGCCAATGTATCTTTTTTATAGGGTACTGTTCTGTGTTGTCTTGATGGCTTAGACTACTAGTCAAAATTGGACGCATATTTTTTCTAAGACCTTCTTAGTGATTATTGTTTCATGTATGCATTATAGGTTTTATGTATCGTGTAGCTTTGATTTACTTGTCCCATTTTTATTGTGCTAAAGATAAAAGTATTTAAGAAGTGTCGTAAAAAATTGTTTTACTTTGTACATTAGACCTTTTTTTGGTTTAATTTATAATAAATTCGCATTTAACAAAAAACACTTGTAAAAGTTACCCGCCAATCAAAGGTTTATTAGGAGTCATCTCATAATAAGTATGTTTGTGACTGTTGAAGTATTTATTGTCCTTTTCGGGGTGATTTTGCTCAATTTTTCTTTTCGGGTGAAATTTATCATTTGTGATTACAAGGTAAGTAATAGTTGCTATCTATGCTTATTTTTGGAAGGTTATCCTGTCTTAGTATTAAAGATGTCATATCATGAGGACCTTAGAGTGTAGATTTCGGTCAAACGGAGCGAGAGTTCGACTCTGCTTGGACAAAATTCACGCTCTGTGCGTTATTTGCTGGCAACAGATTAGTTGTTATCTTGTATCAAATTTCTGTGACGTGATTGGGCATGACTGCTCAACTGTCGATTTATCATGCGTACATCATCGAATATTACGGCCCACGGTTGTACAGACTCAGAGGTTACCATGAGCTCCTTGGATTGTTGGTCGATTATGTCGGTGTGTCTTAGGCCTTTCGGGTCGTTTTGGCTCATCAAATAGGGCATTTTTCTATTTTTAAGCTTTATTTTGGACAAAATCAATTATGTTTTGGTAGGATTTCGTTTCCTATTTTTATATTTTGAATCTTATCCTCCTTTAGTATGATTATCAACTATGGAAAGTTTGGTTTCATGATTAGTGTTTCCAGTGTAAGGACTTGAACAGACTTCTTTATGGAGTTCGGAATTCAATCGTAATGGTTTGCTTTTACCTATTTTGTCCATATGGTCCTCTATAGTTTCCTATTGTCTTTTGGTGTTATGTGCATGGCATGTATTCTGTAATAATGACTCTATTATGAATATCTGAATAGATAGTTCTTACTCATTTATTAGCTATGCGTAGCGTTTTATGGCGTTCTATGTGTGATTTGGCTCGAAGAATCACTAAGAGAAAGTTGGATCTCATTGTTTTCTCTAAGGGTTAGACGCGTACATGTGGTTTGTGTGTTTGATGTAGTGGATGTGTTTTAAAAGGTGGTAACCACTCATTTGTCGTTGCTTCTTGTTGACTCTATGTGTTTACAATGTATCTTTTTTTGTGAAATTTCTGCTTGTCGGATAGGTTTTAGGAGCTATCTTTGATATCGTGACATTTTTTTAGATGACTCTGGTTTATGTTCATTGCATTATGGTTTTTGTGACAGGAGCTGGAATTTTTACTAGTCCCATTTTTTATTGTTGCACAAAGTAAAAAAGTATTTAGCAAGGGGATCCTAAATAGTGTTTTCACATATGTGGAGAGGCATTGTTTTTTGAGACTTAAGCGTCTTGGTAACTACAACACGCTCGGCACATATTTATCCAAAATACGGTGAAATAATACACGGCTATATTATAGTGGAGCAGTGTGTGTCGCACAATAGAATGTATTTGATTGAGCATGTATTATTCGTGTCCTTGTATGCGGGGATTTCAATTTTTCGTGTCAGGTACTGGAGATAGTGTGCATAGTGGGTAAAAGGGTAAGTACAATGTTTTATTTGATTCTTAGGGGGGGATGGGATATCCGGATATATTTGGTGAGTTTTCATGCGGTCACTCTGTTGGTGTACGGGTAAACGAGCGTGTGCGTCTTGTCTTAGAAGCATCGTATATGCGCTTAGTGGGTAGGGCAGATTGGATGGTGGTTTCAGGTGTTGTTGTTTTCTGTGGGTGGAGGGGTATGGGAGGTTTGGGGGAGGGTTTTTGGACGGATTATATGGTATCGTGAGTATACTGGGTGATGTTTTTTTTATTTTAAGTTGTCTACGTTAAGTATGATTACGGCGCTGTGGTAGATTGTGTCATGTTTCAGTATAAAATTATGTGTATCTACACTAGGTATCTCAAATCTTAATTTTATATTTTTTTTATTTATTTTTTTTAGTTAGAATATAATATTGTTTAATATTATGAGCTTATGCTCTTTTGTTTATGAGTGATCCTGTGATGTGCTATAAGACCCTCTTCTGTATATTGTGTGTTAGTATAGTTTGTGTTGTGTGTTAATGTTATTGTTTTTCCCTTGCTTTAGGGTGTTTAATTTTTTTTAATTCTATTGCTATTCCTTTTTTTACAATGTATTGCTAATCTATCTCTGTTGATATTTTGTTGTTGATGAGTTTTATCTAATTATTAATTTTATTTATTTTTTACTTATGTTTTAACAAGTATTATTATGTAAAATTTTTAATTTTAAATATTAATTGTAAATATGTTCTTGATTCTTAATTGTACTTTAGTAGAGTTATTAATTTTATAATTGTTTTATATGTATTCTAGATTTTTTAATGTTTATTATTATTAGATTATTTAATGTATTTATTTTATTTAACTTTTTATTAATACTATATTTCATATTAATCATTTGCTTGTTAAATTATATGTTCTATTTTCCTTTATTCTTATCTATATTATATAAGCGGAATTTGATTATATATGTTGTCAGAAAAAATATAACAGATAAAAAATTATCGCGGTTGATATATAAAGAAGTAATAAATAGAATAATGATGTATTTGTTAACGCATTTTATAAAGGTTAATATTCTGGGTATTATGAGTTTGGAATAATTTAGTGTTTCAGTGAAAAAGTATAAAATAAAATAGAGATATATATTTAGTATGCATTATTGATTCTAAAAATAGATTTTTATCATTCTATTTGAAGTATATGTAGTATTAAAAAACGGTTTTAATTATGTAAAAAATTAAATTAATTTATAATAATAATAGTTCCATCCTTGGAGTGAAGCATTACTACATAGTTAAAAATTTATTCTTAATTTTAAAAATTGCCAGTCGATATGCTATTGTAATAGCGTGGCTCTAATCATGGAAATAGATATAATTTCTATAGTCTTACCTAGTGATATATATAGGTATTTTAATTATATATCCTATTCTATGTTGAGAATTATACTTAGTATAAATGTGTCTTGTGGAGCATTGGGCTGAAAATTCGTATGGGTCACTCGAAAACGGGGGGCTCCAGACGCGGTCAGTACGCATGATTTTCATGAGCCCCGATGAATTGTTTTGAGGCCGTTTCTAGAGGTTTGTTTGGGCTCTCCTCAAAAGGGCTTTTTCTATTTTTAAGCACTGTTATTTTAGGCAGAATTCAATTATGTGTTTTGTTCAGTTGTGATTTTGTATACGCTTTTTATTTAGAATTATTCCTCCTTTAGATAATTATACAACGTATGGGAACTCTTGTTTCACGATTAGTAGTTTCCATGAAGGACAATGAACACTTCGCTTTATATGGGATTGGAATTCAACGCTTTATGGTGTTTTTACCTTTAATAGTGTGTAGACTCTATAGTTCCTATTCTTTGGGGAGCACTATTCGGGCATGGTATGCTTCACTCTAATGACCGCATTCGGCAGTTTCACGGATCTAAGTCATAGTCCTTGCACTTATATATTTGTGTGCCTCTCTTCTTACGCGCTCGCGCGCTCCCTGCGCGCCGTCGCTTTGCTTTGTATCGCTCTTTCGACTTGGGCTCCCCCAAAAGTGAATGTGAAGCACGGGGACTTAAGAGAAATTTGTTATGACATATTGGTGTTCTCATGTTTAGACGTACTTGGTATTTATTGTTTAGGGTTGTTTTTTAAGGGCACAATCATTTGGGACTGCCGTCTTAGTTGCACTCCATGTGATTGTCAAGAGTAATCTTCAGTTATTGTAAATTGGTTTGTTCTGTATGTCTTGATGGGCTTAGACTCTCTATGATGGAATTTTTTATCTATCTTAGAGATGAGTTTATTTGTTTCATTGCATTTGGTATTGTGTTGACACGAGCTTAGTCTTGGAATTTGTGAAGAACACGGTCCCATTTTTGATGTTGTGCCTCATTAGTAAAAGTATTAAGAAGGTGGTGTCCGTAAAATTGTGTTTCACTTTTGTACATGATTCGTGCTTGTTTTTAGTAATAATTAGTGCATTTAGACTCTAAATTAGACTTTGAGAATAATGACACGCTAAATGGGTTTATTGAGAATATTTCACGCAGAAATAAGATTTGTCCTAAGACGAAAGTTATTCCTATGATAGCGGGGGTATTTTCAAATTTTTCTTTTCGCCGGTGAAGTAACTGTGTGTATCATTAAGTGCATGTGTACAAGGAAGTGTATGTGTTTATGTAGCCTATATTTTTTTTGCAGTGTAGCACTTTCTAATTGCAATATCATGCTGGGACGCGTCTGATAGCAGATACGGTCGTACGCAGAGTTTGATGGTCGACATGCAAGTGTACGATCGGCGCTTATTTTGTGGCGGATTGGCTGAAATTCTAGTATGGTACACTCGTAAATCGGCCCAACGGTCTTAAGACTCATGATAGCCATGTAGATCCTGTCAGTTACTTGGCATGTCAGGGTGATGTGTGTCCCTCTAAATAGGGCTAGATTTTTATTATTTTGTAATGCTTTTTTTTGGGCCAGAAATCATTATGGTTTGTTTGTGATTTTGTTCCTTTTTATTAGAAAAGTTCCTCACTTTAGAGATTATTTGCGGGAAGAACTCTTGGTTTCACGATTAGTGTTTCATGGAAGGACATGAATCACTTCTTTGGATGCATAAATTGATGTCAAACGTTCTATGGGTTTTTACACAATATTTCCTATGGCATCTATAGTTTCATGAATTGCTTTGGTTCGATATGTGCAGATCTGGCAATGGTTTTATGTATGTTTATGCATTGGAATAGGTTAAGTATGATTATTGAGGTTGGTCTTTGGTTATTGTTTAGAGGTGTCCCCGCGTCTCATTCAAATATTGGTATCTTATTATTGACTTATGGGATTTATCTGAAAATAGTTTCTTAATCCATTTATTCTTCTTAGGGGGTTTGTATCGTTGGTGGTTTCCTTAATGTTGATTTGGGTTCAGGCAACTAAGACAAAGTTGTAATCATTTGTTTTCTCCAGATTTAACGTAACTTGATTCTTTTGATTTGAGGATGTTTTTTTGTAAAGGAGTTGGAACCACTCATTTGACTTCTTCTTGTTCGCCTCGCATGTTGTTCCAAGTGTATCTTCTTTATGTGTCGTCTTTTGTTTGTCTTTGAGGGCTTGAGTATTGAAATTGGTTTGTTGTCTAACTTCTTGAGTTTATTGTTTCATTGCCATGATGGTGTTTTGTTGTGACCGAGTTTGTAATTTTTGTGTTGTATGTCCCCATTGTGTTTATTTTGCCAATAGATAAAAGTATTTATAGTGTAGGTGTCCGTAAAAATTGTTTTCATCTTTGTACATTGCCTTTTTTCTTATTTTAAGAATAAAGTTTGCTCATTAAACAAAAACGTGTGATATACCCATGTTGAAAAGGTTAATATTTCATCCCAAAAATATTTGTTCATGATATATTATACCTGTTTAGCGGGTAGTTGTCGCCATTTTCTTTTCGGTGTAAAATTTATCATTAGTGTTACCATAGGACAGTAAAGTGTTATTAAGCCATTTTGTTGATGGTGCGCTAGTTTCTTCTAGAGTCATTCTATGGGGACCTCGGATGCAGATAACCGGTAACGAGTGAGAGTCGACATGACATATACGCTCGTCGCTTATTTCTTGAGGATCTATTTTATACCCTTCCCCCCACCTTACCCTCCCCCCCCCCCCCCCCCCCCCCCCCCCCCCCCCCCCCCCCCCCCACCCCCCCCCCCCCCCCCCCCCCCCCCCCCCCACCCCCCCCCCCCCCCCCCCCCCCCCCCCCCCCCCCCCCCCCCCCCCCCCCCCCCCCTGTTTTGGCAACAGATATTATTTTACATGGTAAACAAATGTTTGTGGCGGATGTGTGGACTATAGATTTCGTTGTTTAAATATGGTCAGTCGAGATGAAAACGGCGCCAATCAGGCTAAGACTCAACCGAGATTTAGCCCTATGTAATGTTTTAGGCTGTTCGTTGGTCGTTTTGGGGCCTCTAAAAGTCATTTTTTATTTTTTAATGTTTTATTCTTGTGTGCCTGAATATTTGTAGTTCAGATTTGTGATTTTGTTTCTTTTTTATTTCGAGCTTATGCCTCATATAGTATGATTTGTCAACTATGGGAAAAACTCTTGGTTTCACGATTAGTGTTTCCATGAAGGACTTGATAAACTCTTCTCGTATGGATGGAATTCAACGTTAGGGTTTTTCCAATATTAGTCACCGTAGGGCCTCTATAGTTGCTATTCAATTGGTGATATGTGCATATGCATGGTATCTTAATAATGACTCTATTAAATATCATGAAATAGTTTTCTTAATTATTTATTCATATAGGTATGTTTTATGCGACGTGATAATATTGATTTGAGGAGAAACTATTGAGGTATAGTTTGTACTCATTTTTTTCTCCCATAGGTTGTAAGTACTTTGGTTTTTTTGTTTAGGGAAGTTTTTTTAAGATGTATGCAACTCATTTGAGTGTCGGGCTTCTTTGTTGCAAGGCCATGTGTTTCCAATGGTATTCTTTTTTATGGTCGGTTTGAAGTTGTCTTGATAGCGCTTTAGACGTACGTGAATGTGGACAATTTTTTTATCTACTTCTTGAGGTTTATTGTTTCATGGACAGTGTGAGATATGTGTTTCTGGTTGTTTCTCTAGTCCCATTTTTTTGGTGCTGCCCAAAGTGAAAAGTATTTAAAAGGTGTATAAAAATTGTTTTCTCTTTGTATACATTGCCCTGTTTTTTTCAGTGAGTTTATGTATATAAATTTTGCATTAAAGACAAAAAACGTTTGAGAGAGTAAGACCCGCATTTAGAAGGTGTTAAGTATTTCCACTCCATAAAGATATTTGTTCGCATGATATAATGATCCTGGTTTAGCGGGTATGTTTCCAATTTGTCTTTTCGGGTAATTTCTATCTAAGTGAGTGTTACAGAAGGAAGTAAAGTTTTTAGACTATTTGTTTTGAAGGTTACCTTCGAATGGCATATCATGGGGACATCGGATGCTAGTACGGTCAACGAGTGTAGTCTGACGCATGTACAAATATCGCTCGATGCTTAGATTTTGGGTCAACAGTTTATTTTGTGACAATTATGGTGAACAATTGGTGCATATTATTTTACGGTAACAAATTTCAGTGGCGGATTGGGCTGAAATTCGCATGGTCACTCGAAAACGGCCCAACGGTCAAGACTCATGGGTATACATGAGCCCTGTCAGTCTTAGGCCTTTCGGGGTCATTTGGGGCCTCAAAAGGGCATTTTTCTATTTTAAGCTTTATTTTGGGCAGAATCAATTATGTTTTGTTTGTGATTTTGTTTCCTTTTTATTTAGAACTTATCCTCCTTTAGATGATTGTCAACTATGGGAAACTCTTGGTTCCACGATTAGTGTTTCCATGAAGGACATGAACACTTCTCTATGGAATTGGAATTCAACGTATGGTTTTTACCAATATTGTCCTATGGCCTCTATAGTTTCCTATTCTTTGGTGATATGTGCATCTGCATGGTATCTTAATAATGGCTCTATTGAATATCATGAAAATAGTTTCTTAATCATTTATTCTCTAGGTATGTTTGTGGCGTTCTAATGTTGATTTGGGTGGACTAAGAGAAAGTTGTACTCATTTTTTTTCTCCAAGGTTTAACCTACTTGGTTTTTTGTTTAGGGAAGTTTTTTTAAAATAAAAAATGGGACTAGAAATATTCAAGCTTGGTACAAAAACCATAATGCAATGAAACAATAAACCAAGAAGTAGATAAAAAATAACCAATTCATAGTAGTCTAAGCCCATCAAGACAATAGAACAAACTATAAAGAAGATACATTGGAAACACATGGAGTGCAATAGGAAGCAAGACCAAATGAGTGTACCCCTTTAAAAAACTCCCCTAAAAAAACCAAGTATGTTAAACCTTGGAAAAAAAATGAGTACACTATTTCTTTAGTCTCCAAGATCAACATTTACATTAGAACTCCACAAACATACCTAGAGAATAATTGATTAAGAAACTATTTTCATGATATTCAATAGAGCCATTATTAAGATACCATGCAGATGCACATATCACCAAAGAATAGGAAACTATAGAGGTCATAGGAAAATATTGGTAAAAACCATACGTTGAATTCCAATTCCATAGAGAAGTGTTCATGTCCTTCATGGAAACACTAATCGTGGAACCAAGAGTTTCCCATAGTTGACAATCATCTAAAGGAGGATAAGTTCTAAATAAAAAGGAAACAAAATCACAAACAAAACATAATTGATTATGCCCAAAATAATGCTTAAAATATAAAAATGCCCTTTTGAGGGCCAAAACGACCCCGAAAGTCCAAAGACTGACAAGGCTCATGGATCAGCCCAATCCGCCACTAAAATTTGTTACCGTAAAATAATTTGTTGCCACAAAATAAGCGTCGAGCGTATTTGTCATGTCGACTCGCTCGTTGGCCATGATATGACATTAGAAGGTCACCTGCAAAAATAGGCTAATAAACTTGACTTCCTTGTAACACTAATGACAAATTTCACCCTAAAAGAAAATTTGGAAAATACCCGCTAAAAGGTATAATTATTCATGAACAAATATTTTTTAGTGAAATATTAAACCTTTTAGCGGGTATTTTTAACGTTTTTTGTTAAATGCGAATTTATTAATGAAATAAACCAAAAAAGGCAATGTACAAAGAGAAAACAATTTTTAGGACACCTTCTTAAATACTTTTACTTTGGCACAAATAAAAAATGGGACTAGAAAAATAATTCGCTCGGTGCAAAAACATTGTGTGTGGTGTGTGTGTGCAATAAACCAAGAAGTAGATAAAAAATGACCAATTCATAGTAGTCTAAGCCCATCAAAGACACAGAAACAGACCCCCAAAAAGAAGATACATTGGAAACACATGGAGTGCAACAAAAGGCAAGACTAAATGAGTGTGCCCCTTTAAAAAACTTCCCTAAACAAAAAACCAAGTAGGTTAAACCTTGGAAAGAAAAAAATGATTACAACTTTCTCTTAGCCCTCCCAAATCAACATTAGAACGCCACAAACATACCTAGAGAATAAATGATTAAGAAATTATTTTCATGATATTCAATAGAGCCATTATTAAGATACCATGCAGATGCACATATCACCAAAGAATAGGAAACTATAGAGGCCATAGGACAATATTGGTAAAAACCATACGTTGAATTCCAATTCCAAAGAGAAGTGTTCATGTCCTTCATGGAAACACTAATCGTGGAACCAAGAGTTTCTCATAGTTGACAATCATCTAAAGGAGGATAAGTTCTAAATAAAAAGGAAACAAAATCACAAACAAAACATAATTGATTCTGCCCAAAATAAAGCTTAAAATAAAAAATGCCCTTTTGAGGGCCCAAACGACCCCGAAAGGCCTAAGACTGACAGGGCTCATGGAAAACCCATGAGTCTTGACCGTTGGGCCGTTTTCGAGTGACCATGCGAATTTCAGCCCAATCCGCCACTGAAATTTGTTACCGTAAAATAATCTGTTGCCACAAAATAAGCGCCGAGCGTATTTGTCATGTCGACTCGCTCGTTGGCCGTATCTGCATCAGAGGTCCCCATGATATGACATTAGAAGGTAACCTACAAAAATAGGCTAATAAACTTGACTTCCTTGTAACACTAATGATAAATTTCACCCTAAAAGAAAATTTGGAAAATACCCGATAAAAGGTATAATTATTCATGAACAAATATTTTTTGGTGAAATATTAAACCTTTTAGCGGGTATTTTCAACATTTTTTGTTAAATGCGAATTTATTAATAAAATAAGCCAAAAAAGGCAATGTACAAAGAGAAAACAATTTTTAGGACACCTTCTTAAATACTTTTACTTTGGCACAAATCAAAAATGGGACTAGAAAAATTCAAGCTCGGTACAAAAACCATAATGCAATGAAAAAAAAACAAGAAGTAGATAAAAAATGACCAATTCATTAGTAGGTCTTAAGCCACATCAAGACAACAGAACAAGACCATAAAAGAGATATATTGGAAACCACATAGAAGTGCAACAGGAAGAGCAAGACCAAACATGAAGTGTGCCCTTTAAAAAAAACTTCCCTAAAACAAAAAACCAAGTAGGTTTCCTTGGAGAAAAAAAATGAGTTAAACTTTCTCTTAGTCCTCCCAATATCAACATCTAGAACGCCACTAAAACATACTAGAGAATAATGATTAGAAACTATTTTCATGATATTTCATTTGATCCATTATTAAGATACCATGCAGATGCACATATCACCAAAGAATGGAAACTATAGAGGCCATAGGACAATATTGGTAAAAACTATACGTTGAATTCCAATTTCCAAAGAGAAGTGTTTCATGTCCTTATGGAAAAACACTAATAGATTGGAACCAAGAGTTTCTCATAGTATGACAATATCTAAAGTGAGGATAGTTCTAAATAAAAAAGGAAACAAAACATAAATTGATTCTGCCCAAAATAAAGCTTAAAAAAAATGCCCTTTTGAGGGCCCAAACGACCCCGAAAGGCCTAAGACTGAAAGGGCTCATGGAAATCCCATGAGTCTTGACCGTTGGGCCATTTTTTCGACTATTTAGTGTCCATGCGAATTTCAGCTCTAATCCGCCACTGAAAATTTCTTACCGTAAACTGATCTTTGCCACAAATAAGCGGCGAGCTGTATTTGTCATGTCGACTCGCCTCGTTGGCCGTATCTGCATCAAAGGTCCCAATTCATATGACTTTAGAAGGTAACTTGCAAAAAAATAGGGCTAATAAACTTGATTCCTTGTAACAGAATGATAAATTGTCACCCTAAAAGGAATAATTAGAAAATACCCGCCTCCCTAAAGTATAATTATTCATGCAAAAAAATATCTTTTGGTGAGAATAATAATCCTTTTGCGGGTATTTTAACGTTTTTTGTTAAATGAGAATTTTATAATAAAATAAGCCATAAAAGGCAATGAAAAATGGGAAAACTGATTTTAGGACACCTTTTACTTTAATACTTTTTCTTTGGCACAAATCAAAAATGGGACTAGAGTAAAATTCAAGCTCGGTACAAAAGATAATTGCAAATTGAACAATAAACCAAGAAGTAAATAAAAATGACCATTTCATAGTAGTCTAAGCCCATCAAGGGACAACAGGAACAGACCATTAAAGAAGATACATTGGAAACACATGGAGTGCAACAGGAAGCAAGACCAAATGAGTGTGCCCCTTTAAAAAACTTCCCTAAACAAAAAACCAAGTAGGTTAAACCTTGGAGAAAAAAATGAGTACAACTTTCTCTTAGTCCTCCCAAATCAACATTAGAACGCCACAAACATACCTAGAGAATAAATGATTAAGAAACTATTTTCATGATATTTAATAGAGCCATTATTAAGATACCATGCAGATGCACATATCACCAAAGAATAGGAAACTATAGAGGCCATAGGACAATATTGGTAAAAACCATACGTTGAATTCTAATTCCATAGAGAAGTGTTCATGTCCTTCATGGAAACACTAATCGTGGAACCAAGAGTTTCCCATAGTTGACAATCATCTAAAGGAGGATAAGTTCTAAATAAAAAGGAAACAAAATCACAAACAAAACATAATTGATTCTGCCCAAAATAAAGCTTAAAATAGAAAAATGCCCTTTTAAGGGCCCAAACAACCCCGAAAGGCCTAAGACTGACAGGGCTCATGGAAAACCCATGAGTCTTGACCGTTGGGCCATTTTCGAGTGACCATGCGAATTTCAGCCCAATCCGCCACTGAAATTTGTTACCGTAAAATAATTTGTTACCACAAAATAAGCGCCGAGCGTATTTGTCATGTCGACTCGCTCGTTGGCCGTATCTGCATCAAAGGTCCCCATCATATGACATTAGAAGGTAACCTGCAAAAATAGGCTAATAAACTTGACTTCCTTGTAACACTAATGATAAATTTCACCATAAAGAAAATTTGGAAAATACCCGCTAAAAGGTATAATTATTCATGAACAAATATTTTTTGGTGAAATATTAAACCTTTTTGCGAGTATTTTCAACTTTTTGTGTTAAATGCTAATTTATTAATAAAATAAGCCAAAACAGGAAATGTACAAAGAGAAAATAATTTTTAGGACAACTTCTTAAATACTTTTACTTTGGCACAAATCAAAAATGGGACTAGAAAAATTCAAGCTCGGTACAAAAACCATAATGCAATGAAACATAACCAGAAGTAGCTAAAAAATGACCTAAATTCTTTAGAAGTCAAAGCCCTCAAGACAACAAAACAGACCATAAAGAAGATACATTGGAAACACATGGAGTGCAACAGGAAGCAAGACCAAATGAGTGTGCCCCTTTAAAAAACTTCCCTAAACAAAAAACCAAGTAGGTTAAACCTTGGAGAAAAAAAAATGAGTACAAAACTTTCTCTTAGTCCTCCCAAATCAACATTTAGAACGTCCCACAAACATACCTAGAGAATATGATAAGAAACTATTTTCATGCAATTTATTCAATAGACGCCATTATTAAGATCTACCATGACAGATGCACATACTACCAAAGAATAGGTAACTATAGAGGTAATAGGACAAGATTGGTAAAAAATATCGTTGAAATTACAATTCAAAGAGAAGTGCTCATGTCCTTCATGGAATATAACTAATCGTGGAAACCAGAAGTTTCTAATTGTTGACAATCATCTAAAGAAGGATAAGTTCTAATTATAAAAGGAAACAAAATCACAAAACAATACATAATAGATTTGCCCAAAATTAAGCTTAAAAAAATGCCCTTTTGAGGCCAAACGTCCCCGAAAGGCTAGACTGACCAGGGGCTCATGGAAGGCCCATGGAGTCTTGAACGTTGGGCCATTTTCGAGTGACAATGAGAATTTATGGCTAATCAGCATTGAAATTTATCACCGTTAAAAATAATCTTTGCCACCAAAATAAGAGCCGAGCGTATTTGTCTTGTTGACGCGCTCGTTGGCCAGTATCTGCATACAAAAGGGTCCCATCATATGACTTTAGAAGGTAACTTGCTACAAAATAGGATAATAAACTTGACTTCCTCGTAACACTAATGATAAATTTCACCCTAAAAGAAAATTTGGAAAATACCCGCTAAAAGGTATAATTATTCATGAACAAATATTTTTTGTGAAATATTAAACCTTTTTGCGGGGTATTTTCCAATTTTTCTTTTAGGGTGAAATTTATCATTAGTGTTACAAGGAAGTCAAGTTTATTAGCCTATTTTTGCAGGTTACCTTCTAAAGTCATATGATGGGGACCTTTGATGCAGATACGGCCAACGAGCGAGTCAACATGACAAATACGCTCGGCTCTTATTTTGTGGCAACAGATTATTTTACGGTAAGAAATTTCAGTGGCGGATTAGGCTGAAATTCGCATGGTCACTCGAAAATGGCCCAACGGTCAAGACTCATGGGCTTTCCATGAGCCCTGTCAGTCTTAGGCCTTTTCGGGGGGCGTTTGGGCCCTTCAAAAGGATTTTTTTTAAGCTTATTTTGGGCAGAATCAATTATGTTTTGTTTGTGATTTTGTTTCCTTTTTATTTAGAACTTATCCTTCTTTAGATGATTGTCAACTATTAGAAACTCTTGGTTCCACGATTAGTTTTTCCATGAAGGACATGAGCACTTCTCTTTGGAATTGGAATTCAACGTATAGTTTTTACCAATCTTGTCCTATGACCTCTATAGTTTCCTATTCTTTGGTGATATGTGCATCTGCATGGTATCTTAACAATGGCTCTATTGAATATCATGAAAATAGTTTCTTAATCATTTATTCTCTAGGTATGTTTGTGGCGTTCTAATGTTGATTTGGGAGGACTAAGAGAAAGTTGTACTCATTTTTTTCTCCAAGGTTTAACCTACTTGGTTTTTTGTTTAGGGAAGTTTTTTAAAGGGGCACACTCATTTGGTCTTGCTTCCTGTTGCACTCCATGTGTTTCCAATGTATCTTCTTTATGGTCTGTTCTGTTGTCTTGATGGGCTTAGACTACTATGAATTGGTCATTTTTTTATCTACTTCTTGGTTTATTGTTTCATTGCATTATGGTTTTTGTACCGAGCTTGAATTTTTCTAGTCCCATTTTTTATTTGTGCCAAAGTAAAAGTATTTAAGAAGGTGTCCTAAAAATTATTTTCTCTTTGTACATTGCCTTTTTTGGCTTATTTTATTAATAAATTCGCATTTAACAAAAAACGTTGAAAATACCCGCTAAAAGGTTTAATATTTCACCAAAAAATATTTGTTCATGAATAATTATACCTTTTAGCGGGTATTTTCCAAATTTTCTTTTAGGGTGAAATTTATCATTAGTGTTACAAGGAAGTCAAGTTTATTAGCCTATTTTTGCAGGTTACCTTCTAATGTCATATGATGGGGACCTTTGATGCAGATACGGCCAACGAGCGAGTCGACATGACAAATACGCTCGGCGCTTATTTTGTGGCAACAAATTATTTTACGGTAACAACTTTCAGTGGCGGATTGGGCTGAAATTCACATGGTCACTCGAAAATGGCCCAACGGTCAAGACTCATAGGTTATCCATGAGCCCTGTCAGTCTTAGGCCTTTCGGGGTCGTTTGGGCCCTCAAAAGGGCATTTTTCTATTTTAAGCTTTATTTTGGGCAGAATCAATTATGTTTTGTTTGTGATTTTGTTTCCTTTTTATTTAGAACTTATCCTCCTTTAGATGATTGTCAACTATAGGAAACTCTTGGTTTCCATAAAGGACCTGAACACTTCTCTATGGAATTAGAATTCAACGTATGGTTTTTACCAATATTGTCCTATGGCCTCTATAGTTTCCTATTCTTTGGTGATATGTGCATCTGCATGGTATCTTAATAATGACTCTATTAAATATCATGAAAATAGTTTCTTAATCCTTTATTCTCTAGGTATGTTTGTGGCGTTCTAATGTCGATTTGGGAGGACTAAAAGAAAGTTGTACTCATTTTTTTTCTCCAAGGTTTAACCTACTAGGTTTTTTGTTTAGGGAAGTTTTTTAAAGGGGCACACTCATTTGGTCTTGCTTCCTGTTGCACTCTATGTGTTTCCAATATATCTTCTTTATGGTCTGTTCTATTGTCTTGATGGGCTTAGACTACTATGAATTTGTCATTTTTTATCTACTTCTTGGTTTATACTTGTTCATTGCGTTATGACTTTTTGTAACGGCTTGAATTTTTCTTAGTCCCATTTTTGAATTGTGCCAAAGTAAAAGTATTCAAGAAGGTGTCTAAAATAAGTTTCTCTTTGTACATTGCCTTTTTTGGCTTATTTTATTAATAAATTCGCATTTAACAAAAAACGTTGAAAATACCCGCAAAAAGGTTTAATATTTCACCAAAAAATATTTGTTCATGAATAATTATACCTTTTAGCGGGTATTTTCCAATTTTTCTTTTAGGGTGAAATTTATCATTAGTGTTACAAGGAAGTCAAGTTTATTAGCCTATTTTTGCAGGTTACCTTCTAATGTCATATGATGGGGACCTTTGATGCAGATACGGCCAACGAGCGAGTCGACATGACAAATACGCTCGGCGCTTATTTTGTGGCAACAGATTATTTTACGGTAACAAATTTCTGTGGCGGATTAGGCTGAAATTCGCATGGTCACTCGAAAACGGCCCAACGGTCAAGACTCATGGGCTTTCCATGAGCCCTGTCAGTCTTAGGCCTTTCGGGGTCGTTTGGGCCCTCAAAAGGGCATTTTTTTTAAGCTTTATTTTGGGCTGAATCAATTATGTTTTGTTTCCTTTTTATTTAGAACTTATCCTCCTTTAGATGATTGTCAACTATGAGAAACTCTTGGTTCCACGATTAGTGTTTCCATGAAGGACATGAACACTTCTCTTTGGAATTGGAATTCAACGTATGGTTTTTACCAATATTGTCCTATGGCCTCTATAGTTTCCTATTCTTTGGTGATATGTGCATCTGCATGGTATCTTAATAATGGCTCTATTGAATATCATGAAAATAGTTTCTTAATCATTTATTCTCTAGGTATGTTTGTGGCGTTCTAATGTTGATTTGGGTGGACTAAGAGAAAGTTGTACTCATTTTTTTTCTCCAAGGTTTAACCTACTTGGTTTTTTGTTTAGGGAAGTTTTTTTAAGGGGCACACTCATTTGGTCTTGCTTCCTGTTGCACTCCATGTGTTTCCAATGTATCTTCTTTATGGTCTGTTATGTTGTCTTGATGGGCTTAGACTACTATGAATTGGTCATTTTTTATCTACTTCTTGGTTTATTGTTTCATTGCATTATGGTTTTTGTACCGAGCTTGAATTTTTCTAGTCCCATTTTTTATTTGTGCCAAAGTAAAAGTATTTAAGAATGTGTCCTAAAAATTGTTTTCTCTTTGTACATTGCCTTTTTTGGCTTATTTTATTAATAAATTCGCATTTAACAAAAAACATTGAAAATACCCGCTAAAAGGTTTAATATTTCACCAAAAAATATTTGTTCATGAATAATTATACCTTTTAGCGAGTATTTTCCAATTTTTCTTTTAGGGTGAAATTTATCATTAGTGTTACATGGAAGTCAAGTTTATTAGCCTATTTTTGCATGTTACCTTCTAATGTCATATCATGGGGACCTCTGATGCAGATACGGCCAACGAGCGAGTCGACATGACAAATACGCTCGACGCTTATTTTGTGGCAACAAATTATTTTACGGTAACAAATTTCAGTGGCGGATTGGGCTGAAATTCGTATGGTCACTCAAAAATGGCCCAACGGTCAAGACTCATGGTTTTCCCATGAGCCCTGTCAGTCTTAGGCCTTTCGGGGTCATTTGGGCCCTCAAAAGGGCATTTTTCTATTTTAAGCTTTATTTTAGGCAGAATCAATTATGTTTTGTTTGTGATTTTGTTTCCTTTTTTATTAAACTATCCACCTTTTGATGATTGTCACTATGGGAAACTCTGGATTCCACATTAGTGTTTCCATGAAGGACAAAGAACACTTCTCTTATGGACTTTGGAATTCAATCGTATGGTTTTTACCATATGTCCTATGGCCTCCTCTATAGTTTCCTATTCTTTGGTGATAATGTGCATCTCATGGTAACTAATAATGGCACTATAGAATACATGAAAATAGTTTCTAATCATTATTCATCAAGGTATTTTGTGGCGTACAAATGTGATATTTTGGAGGACTAAGAGAAAGTATGTAATCATATTTTTTCTCCAAGGTTTAACCTACTTGGTTTTTTGTTTTCGGGATGTTTTTTAAAAGGGCACACACATTTGGTCTGCTTCTTGATGCACTCCATGTGTTTCCCACTATCCTTCTTTTATGGTCTGTTCTGTAGTCTTGATTGCTTAAGACTACTATGAATGAGGTCCTTTTTTATCTTACTCTTGGTTTATTGATTCATTTCATTATGGTTTTTTTGTGTAGCCGAACTTGAATCTTTCTAGTCCCATTTTTTTATTTGTGCCAAAGTACATAAGACAATTAAAGAAGGTGACCTAAAATTTGTTTTTCTCTTTGTACATTGCCTTTTTGGTTTATTTTTATTAATAAATTCCATTTAACAAAATGTTGAAAATAACCCCGCTAATTAGTTTAATATTTCACAAAAAAATATTTTGTTCAAGAATAATTATATCTTTAGCGTGTATTTTCCCAAATTTTTCTTTTTATGTGAAATTTTACATTAGTGTAACAAGTGAAGTCAAAAAAAAAGTTAATAGCCTATTTTGCAAGATTTACCTTCTAAGTGTCAATCCAGGAGGCCTCGATGCATATACGGACACGAGCGAGTCGACATGACAAATACGCTCGGCGCTTATTTTGTGGCAACAAATTATTTTATGGTAACAAAACTTCAGTGGCGGATTGGCTAAAATTCGCATGGTCACTCGAAAACGGCCCAACGGCTCCCCAGACACATGGTATCCCATGAGTCCCTGTCCGATCTTAGCCTATCGGGTCGTTTGGGCCCTCAAAAGGACATTTTTCTATTTTTAAGCTTTATTTTGGGCATAATCAATTATGTTTTGTTTGTGATTTTGTTTCTTTTTTATTTAGAACTTATCCTCCTTTAGATGAATGTCAACTATGGGAAACTCTTGGTTCCACGATTAGTGTTTCCATGAAGGACATCAACACTTCTCTATGGAATTGGAATTCAACGTATGGTTTTTACCAATATTGTCCTATGGCCTCTATTGTTTCCTATTCTTTGGTGATATGTGCATCTGCATGGTATCTTAATAATGGCTCTATTGAATATCATGAAAATAGTTTCTTAATAATTTATTCTCTAGGTATGTTTGTGGCGTTCTAATGTTGATTTGGGAGGACTAAGAGAAAGTTGTACTCATTTGTTTTCTCCAAGGTTTAACCTAATTGGTTTTTTGTTTAGGGCGTTTTTTTAAAGGGGCACACCTCATTTGGTCCTTGCTATCCTGTTGCACTCCCATGTGGTTTCAAATGTTAATCTTCTTTATGGGTCTGTTCTGTTTCTTAGATAGGCTAGACTACTATGAATGGTCATTTTATTTATCTCTTCTTGGTTTAATTGTTTCAAATGTATTATTGGTTTTTTGTACGACGAGCCTTGAATTTTTATCTATTCCCATTTTTTATTTGTGCCAAAGTAAAAGTATTTAAGAAGGTGGTCCTAAAGATTTTTTTTCACTTGTACATTGCCATTTGGTTTTTTATTTAATAAATTCAGCATTTAACAAAAATGTTAGAAAATACCCGCTAAAAGGTTTAATATTTTCACAAAAAAAATATTTGTTACATGAAAGATTATACCTTTTAAGCGGGTATTTTCCAAATTTTTTCTTCTTAGGGTGAAATTATCATTAGGTATAGGAAGATCAAATTTATTAGCCTATTTTTGCAGGTATACATTCTAATGTCAAAAATCAATGGGGGCCACTGAGCAGATACGGACAACGAGCGAGTCGACATGGTACCAAATACGACTCGCGCTTATTTTGTGTGCAACATATTTATTTGAACGGTAACAAATTTCATTGTGCGGATTGGGCTGAAAATAATTCGTCATGGTTGACCTTCAAAAATATGGCCCAACGTGTCCAAGGCTCCATGTTTCCATGAGCCCTGTCAGTCTTAGGCCTTTCGGGGTCATTTGGGCCCTCAAAAGGGCATTTTTCTATTTTAAGCTTTATTTTGGGCAGAATCAATTATGTTTTGTTTGTGATTTTGTTTCCTTTTTATTTAGAACTTATCCTCTTTTAGATGATTGTCAACTATGGGAAACCCTTGGTTCCACGATTAGTGTTTCCATGAAGGACATGAACACTTCTCTATGGAATTGGAATTCAACGTATGGTTTTTACCAATATTGTCCTATGGCCTCTATAGTTTCCTATTCTTTGGTGATATGTGCATCTGCATGGTATCTTAATAATGGCTCTATTGAATATCATGAAAATAATTTCTTAATCATTTATTCTCTAGGTATGTTTGTGGCGTTCTAATGTTGATTTGGGAGGACTAAGAGAAAGTTGTAATCATTTTTTTCTCTCCAAGGTTTAACCTACTTGGTTTTTTGTTTAGGGAAGTTTTTTAAAGGGGCACACTCATTTAGTCTTGCTTCCTGTTGCACTCCATGTGTTTCCAATGTATCTTCTTTATGGTCTGTTCTGTTGTCTTGATGGGCTTAGACTACTATGAATTGGTCGTTTTTTTATCTACTTCTTGGTTTATTGTTTCATTGCTTTGTATTATGTGTTTTTGTACCAGAGCTTATAATATTTTTCTAGTCCCATTTTTTATTTGTGCCAAAGTAAAAGTATTTAAGAAGGTGTCCTAAAAATTGTTTTCTCTTTGTACATTGCCTTTTTTGGTTTATTTTATTAATAAATTCGCATTTAACAAAAAACGTTGAAAATACCCGCTAAAGGTTAATATTACACTAAATAAAAATTTTTTGTTCATGAATAGATTAAACCTTTTTAGCGGGTATTTTCAAATTTTCTTTTAGGTTGAAATTTTAACAATAGTGTACAAAGGAAGTCAAGTTATTAGCCTAAATTTTTGCAGGTTTCCCAAATTTCATAATGTCAAATCATGGGGTCCTCTGAAATGCAGAAAACGGTCAACGAGCGAGTCGACAAATGACAAATAAAGCTCGGCGCATATTTTGTGGCAACAAATTATTTACGGTAACAAATTTTCTGAGCGGATTGGTCTGAAATTCGCATGGTGACTCGAAAGACACGGCCAACGGTCAATACTCATGGTATCCCATTAGCCCTTCTGTCTTAGGCCTTATCGGGACCATTTGGGCCCTCAAAATGGCCATTTTCTATTTTAAAGGCTTTAATTTGGGGCAGAATCAAAATTATGTTTTTTGGTTTGTGATTTTGTTTTACTTTTTTATTTAGAACTATATCCTCCTTTAAGATGAATTGTCAACTATGGGAAACTCTTGTTCCAACGATTAGTGTTTCCATGAAGGACATGAAACACTTCACTTATGGAATTGGAATTCAAGCGTATGTTTTAACCAATATTGTCCTATGGCCTCATAGTTTTCCTATTCTTTGGTGATATAGTGCATCTGCATTGTATCTAAATAATTGGCTCTATTTGAATATCATGAAAATAGTCTTCATACTCATTTTTATTCTCTAGGTATGTTTGTGGCGTTCTATATCTTGATTTGGGAGGACTAAGTAGAAAGTTGTAATCATTTTCTTTCTATCCAAGGTTTAAACCTGACTTTGTTTTATGTTTATGGAAGTTTTTTAAAGGGCCCACTCATTTGGGTCCTTGCTTCGTGTTGCACACATGTGTTTTCCAACGTATCCTTCTTTATTGTTCTGTTCTGTATGTCATGATGGGCTATAGACTACTAAACTTTTTAAAAATTTGAATTGGTCATTTTTTTCTACAATCTTGGTTTATTGTTTCCAATTGCATTATGTTTTTGTACCGAACTTGATCATTCTAGTTCCCATTTTTTAATTGTGTGCCAAAGTAAAAGTATTTAAGAAGTGTCCTAAATTTGTTTTCTCTTTGTAACATTGCCTTTTTTTGGTTTATTTTATAATAAATTCGCATTTAAACAAAAAATGTTGAAAAATACCCCGCTAAAGATGTTTTAATATTTCACAAAAAAAATAATTTTTGTTCATAGAATAATTATACCTTTTTAGTCGGGTATTTTCCAAATTATTCTTTTTAGGGATGAAATTTATCATTAGTGTAACAAGAAGATCAGTTTATTAGCTCTATTTTTGCAAGTTTACCTTCTAATTTCATATCATGGAGGTCCTCTGATGCAGATACGGTTCCAACAGCGAGTCGACCATGTACAAATACGCCACGGGAGCCCGGCCCTTATTTTGTGTCAGCAGGATTAATTTACGTAACAAATTTCAGTGGTCGAGATTGGGCTAAAATTCCGCATGAGACTCGAAAACGGCCAACGGTCCAAACATCATGGTTTCGTCCCATTAGCCCTGTCAGTCGCCATAGGCCTTTCGGGTCATTTTGAGCCCTCAAAAGGGCATTTTTCTATTTAAGCTTTATTTTGGGCAGAATCAATTATGTTATTGTTTTGTGATTTTTGTTTCCCTTTTTATTTAGAACTTATCCTCCGTTTTGATGATTGTCAAATAATGAGGGAAACTCATGGATCCAACGATTAGTGTTTTCCATTAAGGATCATGAACACTTCTCTATAATGGAATTGGAATATCAACTAGATGGATTTGGGTGACCAATATTGTCCTATGGCCTCTATAGTTTCCTGTTCTTTGGTGATAATGTGCATCTGCATGAAATCTTAATAATTGCTCTAAATTGAATAACATGAAAATAGTTTCTTTATTATTTAGTCTCTAGATCTGTTTGTGCGTTCGTAATGTTGGATTGGGAGGACTAAGAGAAAGTTGTAAAATTTTTTTCTCCAAGGTTTCACCTACTTGGTTTTTTTTGTTTAGGGCATAATTTTAATAAGGGGCACACCACATTGGTCTTGCTTCCAGTTTCACACCATGTGTTTCCAACGTAACTTCCTTTATGGTCTGTTCTGATGTCTTGATGGGCTTATACTAATATGTAAATTTGTCAGTTTTTTATCGTACTTTCATGGGTTAATTTGTTTCTCGTATTTATCGTAGTTTGTATCCGACCGAGCAAGAAATTTTTCCTAGTCCATTTTTTATTTGTGCCAAATGTAAAAGTTTATTTAAGAAAGTGTCCTAAAAATTGTTTTCCTCTTTGTACATTGCCTTTTTTGGTTTATTTTATTATAAATTTTCGCATTTAAAACAAAAAACTATGAAAATACCCGCTAAAAAGGTTTAAATATTTCACATAAAAAATATATGTTCATGAATAATTATAACCTTTTAGGTGGGTATTTTCCAAATTTTTCTTTTATGGTGAATTTTATCATTAGTGTCTACAATGGAAGTCAAGTTTATTCGCCTATTTGCAGTTACCTTCTAATTCATATCATGGAGGCCTCTGATTTCCGATACGTGCCAACGAGCCGAGTCGACAAGACAAATACGCTCGAGGTCGCTTATTTTGTGGCAACAGATTATTTTACGGTAACAAATTTCTGTGGCGGATTGGGCTTAAATTTGCATGGTCACTCGAAAACGGCCCAACGGTCAAGACTTATGGTAATACTATGAGCCATGTCAGTCTTAGGCCTTTCGGGGTCATTTGGGCCCTCAAAAGGGTATTTTTCTATTTTTAAAAAGCTTTATTTTGGCAGAATCAATTATGTTTTGTTTGTGATTTGTTTCCTTTTTTATTTAGAACTTATCCTCCTATAGATGATTTGTCAATATGGAAACACTTTGGTTCCACGATTAGTTTTCTATGAAGGACATGAAACTTCTCTACGGAATTGGAATTACAAACGTAAGGTTTTTACAATAATTGTCCTATGGCCTCTATAGTTCCTATTCTTATTTGGTGAGATTGTGCATCAGCATGGTATCTTAATAATGGCTCTATTGATAACATGAAAATAGTTTTCCGTAAACATTTATTCTCTGGGAATGTTTGGGCGTTCTAATTTTATTTGTAGGACTAAGAGAAATTTGTAATCATTTTTTTTCTCCAAGGTTTAACCACTTGGTTTTTTGTTTAAGAATTTTTTTGAAACGGCACACTCATTTGTGTCTTGCTATCCTGTTGCACTCCATGTTTTTCCAACCGAATCTACTTATGGTCCGTTTCTGTTGTCCTGATGGGCTAGACTACAATGATTTGTCCATTTTTTATCCTACTTCTTGGTTATTATTGTTTCATTGCATTATGTTTTTTGTACCGAGCTTGAAATTTTCTAGTCACATTATTATTATTGTGCCAAAGTAAAAGTATTTAAGAAGTGTCCCTAAAATTTGTTTTTCCTCTTTGTACATTGCCTTTTTTGGTTTATTTTATTAATAATTCGCAAATAAACAAAAAATGTTGTTAAAATACCCGCGTAAAAGATGGTTTATATTTTCAACAAAAAAATATTTGTTCATGAATAATTATACCTTTTAGCGGGTATTTTCCAAATTTTCTTTTAGGGTGAAATTTATCATTAGTGTTACAAGGAAGTCAAGTTTATTAGCCTATTTTTGCATGTTACCTTCTAATGTCATATCATGGGGACCTCTGATGCAGATACGGCCAATGAGCGAGTCGACATGACAAATACGCTCGGCGGTTATTTTGTGGCAACAGATTATTTTACGGTAAACTAAATTATCAGTGGCGTGATTGGTGCTGAAATATCCGCATGGTGACTCGAAAATGGCCCAAGCGGTCAAGACTCATTTGTATATCCATAGCCCTGACAAGTCTTAGGCCTTTCGGGGGACAATAGGGCCCTCAAAAGGTGCATTTTTCTATTTTTAAAGCTTTATTTTAGGGGCCAGGAAATCAATTAATGTTTTGTTTGTTGATTTTGTTTTCCCCCTTGTTATTTAGAAACTTATCCTCCTTTAGATGAATGTCAACTATTGGGAAACTCTGGTTTCCACGAATTATGTTACCATGAAGGACAATGAACACTATACTCTATGGAAATATGTAATTCACGTATGGTTTAGTTTACAATAATTGTCCTATGGCCTCTAAATAGTTTCCATTCTTTGGTGATCATGATGCATCTGCATGGTATCTTAATAAATGGAGCACCTATTAGCATATCAAGAAAAATATTTTCTTAATACACACATATTATATCTCTAGGTAATGTTTGTGTCCGTTTCTAATGTTTGAATTGGGGAGGACTAAGAAGAAAGTTGTAACATTTTTTTTTTTCCAAGGTTTAACCTACTTGGTTTTTTGTTTAGGGAAGTTTTTTAAAACGGCACACTCATTTGGTCTTGCTTCCTGTTGCACTCCAAAGTGTTTCCAAGGTATCTTCTTTATGGTCTGTTATGTTGTCTTGATGGGCTTAGACTACTATGAATTGGTCATTTTTTATCTACTTCTTGGTTTATTATTTCATTGCATTATGGTTTTTCTGGTACCGATCTTGTATATTTTCTATTCCACATTTTTTATTTTAGCAAAGAAAGAAAGTATTTAAGAATGTCCTAGAAATTTTTTTCCTTTATATTACATTGCCTTTTTGGTTTATTTTATTAATAAAATTCGCATTAACAAAAAAGTTTGACAATACCCCGCATAAAAGTTTTAATATTTCACAAAAAAATTATTTGTTCATGAATAATTATACCTTTAGGCGGTATTTTCCAAATTTATCCTATTAGTGTGAAATTTATCATTAGTGTAAAGTAAGGAAGTCCAGTTTTATTAGCCTATTTTTGCAGGTTACCTTCTAATGTCATATCATGGGGGCCTCTGATGCAGATACGGCCAACGAGCGAGTCGACATGACAAATACGCTCGGCGCTTATTTTGTGGCAACAAATTATTTTACGGTAACAAATTTCAGTTCGGATTGGCTGAAATTCGCATGGGTGGACTCAAAAATGTGGCCCTAAAACCTGTCAAGACTCATGTTTTTCCCCCCCCATCAGCCCTGTTCAGTCTAGGCCTTCGGGGTCAATTTGGGCCCCAAAAGGCATTTTCTTATTTTAAAGCTTTATTTTGGGCAGACTCAATTATGTTTTGGTTTGTGAATTTGTTTTCCTCCTTTTTATTTTAGGAAACTTAGCCTCCTTTAGAGATTGTCAACTATGGGAAACTCTGGTTTTCCAACACGATTAGAGTTTTCCATGACGGACATGTAACACTTCTCGTCTGTAATTGAATTCAACGTAAGGTTTTTACCAATAATGTCCTATGAGCCACCTATATTATTCCTATTCTTGGTGAAAAGTGCATCTTCATGGTATCCTTAATAACGGCACTATTGAATATCATGAAAATAGTTTCTAATCATTATTCTCGTAGGTATGTTTGTGGCGTCTAATGATGATTTGGGAGGACTCAGAGAAAGTTGTAATCAATTTTTTTCTTCCAATTTAACCTACTTGGTTTTTTGTTTAAGGAAGTTTTTTGAAACGGCACACTCATTTGGTCTTGCTTCCTGTTGCACTCCATGTGTTTCCAACGTATCTTCTTTATGGTCTGTTCTGTTGTCTTGATGGGCTTAGACTACTATGAATTGGTACAATTTTTAATCTACTTCTTGGTTTAATTGTTTCATTGCATATGTTTTTTGTACTCGAGCTTGAATTTTTCTAGTCCACATTTTTTTTATATGTGCCAAGTAAAAGTATATAAGACGGGTCCAAAAATTTGTTTACCTTGTACATTGCCTTTTTGGTTTTTATTTTATTAGATAAAATCGCATTAACAAAAAATGTTGAAAATACCCGCAAAAAAGGTTTAATATTTCACAAAAAAATATTTTTTCATGAAATAATTATACCTTTTAATCTGGTATTTCCAACTTTTCCTTTTAGGGTGAAATTTATATCATATAGTGTAACAAGGAAATCAAGTTTATTAGCCTATTTTTGCAGGTTACCTTCTAATGTCATATCATGGGGACCTCTGATGCAAAGACGCCCAACGAGCGAGTCGACCTGACAAATACGCTCGGCGCTTATTTTGTGGCAACAAATTATTTTACGGTAACAAATTTCAGTGGCGGATTGGGCTGATATTCGCATAGTCACTCGAAAACGGCCCAACGGTCAAGACTCATGGTTTTCCATGAGCCCTGTCAGTCTTAGGCCTTTCGGGGTCATTTGGGCCCTCAAAAGGGCATTTTTCTATTAAAGCTGTTAATTTTGGGCAAATCCAATTATGTATTTGTTTGTGATTTTTTTTCGCTCCTTTTTATTTAGAACTAACCTCCTTTAGATGATTGTGTCAACTATGGGGAAACTCTTGAGGTTCCAACCACGATTAGTGTTTCCATGAAGGACATGAACACTTCTCTATGTAATTGAATTCACGTAATTGATTTTACCAATAGTTGTCCTACTGGCCTCTTATAGTTTATTACCTATTCTTTGGTGATAGAGTGCATCTGCATTGGTATCTTAATATGGGCTCTATTTAATATCATTGAAAAAGTTTCTTATAAATCATTTATTCTCTAGTTATGTTGTGTCCTACTAAAATGTGATTTGGGATGACTAAGAGAAAGTTGTCAATCATATTTTTATTCCAAGGATTTGAACCTACTTGTTTTTTTTGTTTAAGGAATTTTTTTTAAAACGCACACTTCATTTGGTCTTGCTTCCTGTTGCCACTCCAATGTTTTTCCAACGTAATCTTCTTTATGGTCTGTTCTGTTGTCTTGATGGGCTTAGACTACTATGAATTGGTCATTTTTTTATCTACTTCTTGGTTTATTGTTTCATTGCATTATGGTTTTTGTACCGAGCTTGAATTTTTCTAGTCCCATTTTTTATTTGTGCCAAAGTAAAAGTATTTAAGAAGGTGTCCTAAAATTTGTTTTCTCTTTGTACATTGCCTTTTTTGGTTTATTTTATTAATAAATTCGCATTTAACAAAAAATGTTGAAAATACCCGCTAAAAGGTTTAATATTTCACAAAAAAATATTTGTTCATGAATAATTATATTAATAACCATTTTAGCGTTTTTCCAAATTTTCTTTTAGGGTGAAATTTATCATTAGTGTAACAAGGAAGTCAAGTTTATTAGCCTATTTTTGCAGGTTACCTTCTAATGTCATATCATGGGGGCCTCTGATGCAGATACGGTCAACGAGCGAGTCGACATGACAAATACGCTCGGCGCTTATTTTGTGGCAACATATTATTTTACGGTAACAAATTTCAGTGGCGGATTGGGCTGAAATTCGCATGGTGACTCAAAAATGGCCCAACGGTCAAGACTCATGGTTTTCCATGAGCCCTGTCAGTCTTAGGCCTTTCGGGGTCATTTGGGCCCTCAAAAGGGCATTTTTCTATTTTAAGCTTTATTTTGGGCAGAATCAATTATGTATGTGTTGGATTTTTGTTTCCTATTATTTAGAAACTTATCCTCCTTTAGATATTGATTTGTCCAACTATGGGAAACTCTTGGTTCCACGATTATGTTTCCATGAAGGAACATGAAACACATCTCTAGTGGTAATTGGAATTCAACGTATGGTTTTTACCAATATTGTCCTATGGCCTCTATTGTTTCCTATTCTTTTGGTGATATGTGCATCTGCATGGTATCTTATAAATGTCCTCTATTGAATATCATGAAAAAAGTTTCTAATCATTTAATCTCTATGTATAATTTGTGTGCGTTCTAATGTTGATTTGGGAGGACTAAGAGAAAGTTGTACTCATTTTTTTCTCCAAGTATTTAACCTACTTGGTTTTGTTGTTTAGGGAAGTTTTTTAAAAGGATGCAGAGACACCCTCATATTGGTCTGCTTCTGTTTGCACTCCATGTGTTTCAATGTAATCTCTTTATGGTCTGTTCAGTTGTCTTGATGGGCTTAGACTACTATGAATTGGTCATTTTTTTATCTACTTCTTGGTTTATTGTTTCATTGCATTTTGGTTTTTGTACCGAGCTTGAATTTTTTCTATTCCCATTTTTATTTGTAGCCAAAAGTAAAAGTATTTAAGAAAGGTTCCTAAAGCTAAAATTTGTTTTTTCTCTTTGTACATTGCCTTTTTTGTTTTATATTATTAATAAAATTTCGCATTTAAACAAGAAAATGTTGAAAATAACTCCATCTAAAGGTTTAATATTTCACAAAAAAATATTTGTTCATGAATAATTATACCTTTTAGCGGGTATTTTCCAAATTTTCTTTTAGGGTGAAATTTATCATTAGTGTAACAAGGAAGTCAAGTTTATTAGCCTATTTTTTTTGCAAGTGGAGGGGGAGTGGTGGTGGGTTTTACATTTGTTTTAAACCAGTACTAAATTCATATCTTGGGGCCTCTGATGCAGATACGGTCAACGAGTCGAGGTCGACATGACAAATAAGCTCGGCGCTTATTTTATGGCAACAGATTATTTTACGGTAACAAAATTCATTGCGGATTGGGATGAAATTTCGCATGGTACTCGAAAACGGGCCCAACGGTTTAAACTAACATGGTATCTAGTGAGCCCTGTCAGTCTTAGGACCTCTCTCGTGTCATTTGGCCCTCCAAAAGGGAAATTTTTCTATTTTAAGCTATTTGGGCAAAATCAATTATGTAATTGTTTTGTTATTTTGTTTTCCTTTTTAATATAGAACTTATCCTCCTTTAAGATTATTGTCAACTTATGGGAAACTCTTGGATCCACGATTAGTGTTTTGCCAGAAGGACATGAACACTATCTCTAATGGAAATGGAATTCACGGATGTTTATTACCAATATTGTCCTATGGCCTCTATTGTTTCCTATTCTTTGGTGATATGTGCATCTGCATGTAGTCTTAATAATGGCTCAATTGAATAACATGAAAATAGTTTCTTTAATCCCATTTATTCACTATGTATACTTGTGGCGATTCTAAATGTTGATTAGGGAGGACTAAGAGAAAGTTGTATCATTTTTTCTTCTCCAAGGTTTAACCTAACTTGGTATTATTTGTTAGTGAAGTATTTTAAAGGGGCACACTCAATTTGTCTTGCTTCCTTTTGCACTCCATGTTTTTCCAATGTTAATCTTCTTTATGGTCTTTCTGTATGTCTTGATGGTCTTAGTACTACTATAATAGCGTGTCATTTTAATTATCTCTAATCATTGGGTTAAATGTCATTGCATTATGGTTTTTATTGTACCGGAGCTTGAATTTTTTCTAGTCCCATTTTTTATTTGTGCCAAAGTAAAAGTATTTAAGAAGGTGTCCTAAAAATTGTTTTACCTCCCTCTATAGTACAATGTCCTTTTATGGTTATTTATTAATAAATTCTGCATTTAACAAAAATGTATGAAAATACCCGCTAAAAGTTTTTAATAATTCACAAAAAAAATATTTGTTCATGAATAATTATACCTTTTAGCGGGTATTTTCCAAATTTTCTTTAGGTGAAATTTATCATTAGTGTTACAAGGAAGTCAAGTTTATTAGCCAAATTTTTGCAGGTTTACCGCTTCTAATGTCATATCATGGGGACCTCTGATACAGACACGGCCAACGAGCGAGTCGACATGACAAATACGCTAGGCGCTTATTTTGTGGCAACAGATTATTTTACGGTAACAAATTTCAGTGGCGGATTGGGATGAAAGTTTCGCTAGGTGACTCGTAAAACTGCCCAACTGGTTATAAGAACTCATTGTATCTAAAGAGCCCTGACAGTCTTATGGCCTCTCGGTCATTTGGGCCTCAAAAGGGAATTTTTTCTATTTTAAGCTTTATTTTGGGCAAATAATCCACTTAGTTTTGTTTTTGTTATATTTATGTTTCCTTTTTAATTTAGAACTTATCCTCCTTTTGGATGATGTCAACTATGGGAACCTAGAGGTTACACCACGATTAGTGTTCCATGAAGGACGATAACACATCTCCTATGGAATTGGAATTCCAACGTATGGTTTTTACCAATATTGTCCTATGGCCTCTATTGTTGTCCTATTCTTTGGTGATATGTGCATCTGTATGTGAATCTTAATAATGGCATCTATTGAATATCAATGAAAATAGTTTTATCTATAATCATTGTTATTCTCTAGAATATTGGGGCGTTCTAATGTTGAATTTGGGAGGACTAATAAAAATGTAATCAATTTTTACTAACACCAAGGTTTAACCACTTGGTTTATTATTGTTTAGGAAGTTTTTTTTAAAGGTGCACACTCCATTTGGTCTTGCTTCCTTTGCACTCACCAATGTGTTTCCAATGTAATCTTCTATATATGGTCTGTCTGTTGTTCTTGATGGTCTTAGACTAGCTATGAATTAGGTCATTTTTAAATCTACTTCTCTTCTTGTATTAATTTTGTTTCAATTGCATTATGGATTTTGTACCGAGCTTGAATTATTCTAGTCCCATTTTTTTAATTTGTTGCCAAAGAAAAGTATTTAAGATTGTGTCCTAAAATTTGTTTTTCCTCCTTTGTACATTGCCTATTTGGTTTGATTTTTATTAATATCTTCGCATTTAACAAAAAAATGTTGACAATACCCTGCTAAAAGGTTTAATTATTTCACAAAAAACTATTGTTCATGAATAATTATACCTTTTAGCGGGTATTTTCCAATTTTCTTTTAGGGTGAAATTTATCATTAGTGTAAACAAGTAAGACAAGTTTATTAGCCTATTTTTGCAGGTTACCTTCCTAATAGAGTCCATATCATGGGGGCTCTGATGCAGATACGGTAAACGAGCGAAGTCCGACTGACAAATACCTCGGACGCTAATTTTGTGGCAACATATTATTTTACGGTAACAAATTTCAGTGGCGGATTGGGCTGAAATTTGTATGGTCACTCGAAAACGGCCCAACGGTCAAGACTCATGGATTTTCCATGAGCCCTGTCAGTCTTAGGCCTTTTAGGGTCGTTTGGGCCCTCAAAAGGGCATTTTTCTATTTTAAGCTTTATTTTGGGCAGAATCAATTATGTTTTGTTTGTGATTTTGTTTCCTTTTTAATTAGAACTTATCCTCCTTTAGATGATTGTCAACTATGGGAAACTCTTGGTTCCACGATTAGTGTTTCCATGAAGGACATGAACACTTCTCTATGGAATTGGAATTCAACGTATGGTTTTTACCAATATTGTCCTATGGCCTCTATAGTTTCCTATTCTTTGGTGATATGTGCATCTGCATGGTATCTTAATAATGGCTCTATTGAATATCATGAAAATAGTTTCTTAATCATTTATTCTCTAGGTATGTTTGTGGCGTTCTAATGTTGATTTGGGAGGACTAAGAGAAAGTTGTACTCATTTTTTTTCTCCAAGGTTTAACCTACTTGGTTTTTTGTTTAGGGAAGTTTTTTAAAGGGGCACACTCATTTGGTCTTGCTTCCTAGGGGTGTTTGTTTGCTATGTAAAACTGCCAAGGGGTGTTTGTTTTTGCATTTAACAGCCCTTAAGGGGTGTTTGGTTCGGTGGTTAACAGCCTTTAGGGGCGTTTGGATTTGTGGTTAACTGCCCCAAAAGGGGTGTTTGGTTTGCTGTTTTACAGCATTTAAGGGTTCGTTTGGTTTTGTGGTTAACAACCTCGTAAGGGTGCGTTTGGTTTATTTTGTTTCGCGATTCGATGAAGTATAAAAGGGTGAGTTTAAATTCGTTATGTTTTAAATACGCGGCGATGTGTTTAAGTTTTATTTATCGCGCTTCTTATTCAATCTCGTTTAGTTATAAAGTAAAACATGTGGATAAATTGCAACATCGATTGATTAAGAGAAAACGTTGAAATTTGATAAATATGGAAACGTCATATAAACGGATAGGTCATGCCGAAATATATATAAAATACTATACTTAGTAAATTTTACACTAAAACTTTTATTATTTTAGAAACCCGATAAAATGACAAAGTTATATAGTTTTTAAGATTATTAAATTGTGATTTTGCAATAAATCGGTAAATAAACGAAAACTATATTTTTATAAACAAGACAACTAGTTAAAACGCGTAACGAAATACTAAATTACAAAATATTATTTTATAATCCTCGACTAATAAACAAAATAATAACTTTTGTAAAACCTTTAAAAGCGTCGTTTATCTGAGATGTAACTTTAAAAAACGTGTGTTACTTTTATACAATGACTTTTTATTAAACTATTTGATGATTTTCAAAAGCGTGTTGAATTATGTTTTTTTAATTCTTTTTTTTACGTCTCTTATATAATACTTGGAAAGTATTATATGCTTAGACTATTTTATGTTTCTCGTCTTTTTTCTTATATAATACACATCGCGTATTATTTATACTTTGATTTATTCTTTTGGTCGTTTATCCTTATCATATAATACATGTTATGAATTATATACTCGTTTCATTTTTCATATGTAATATATGCGGAATATATTACATGCCTTACTTTTACATTTTGATTTGTTTTATTTTACAATCCATCGGAAAACCCAAATTCATCATCCTAAACTAGTGGGATATAACCGTTAAGTTAAGCTGCATCTTCTTGATCGAGTCATTCTGTTTTACGTTGTATTGTGCTTATTATTTGCATTTCTGCAAGTTGTTCTGCAACATCAAGGTGAGTTCATATCCTCACGTTTTACTGGTTTTAAATTTTCCTTATAACTTTTGGGGTGAGAAACATGCTTGTTTACACACTCGTTTACTTCACTTAATTTCAAACTCGTATACGTTGATTACAAACTTGTTACATGATTTATACCACACTCGTTTTTACTTATAGATATAAGTACTTTAAGCTTTTACGAAAATGTTGGTTGTTTTTACTAGACATAAGTACTTGGCATGAGATACCCCTGTTTACGTGTTGCCCAAGTTAAGCGTTTAGACCACTATTGCCTGAATTGTCATGAACCGTTAATTACTATAACCATCATGTTGGTTAAGTGAGCGCAAGTGAATAAATAGATCTATTGGGACTAATTATCCCTATTCGGGTAAGAAGCACTAACTGTTCGAGTTTTCCAAGAACAAACGGATATATGTCACGTCGAATCTGGTTAGGTGGTCTTTGGTCAGACACCTATAAGGGCAAACAATTACTTGGCATGTTATATGCTACTTTCGTTATTAGCTTCGGTGTCATAAGCTTAGTGCAACGTAAATACCCTTTTATGTGAAGTTGTATTTGTTATAACTGTCACATACGTTTTATAACTTGTGGTCCACACTGCTTTGATTAAATATTTTTTATTACTAAATACTTTTCATAATACTGTGAGTAAAGTAGTATTCACTAAACGTTTTTTATCCTCATAAATGTTTTACTTAAACCTATGAATTCACTCAACTTTATGTTGACCGTTTTTAGCATGTTTTTCTCAGGTGATTAGCTTTGGACTTTTTAACGTGCTATGTGGAGTCTACATGCAATATGATATCATTATCAAGATTTTATTATCATTCATACTCGCTGTCTTTTGAAAACTTACTTACGCTTCTGCAAATGTTTAATTTCTTTTGAATCATGTAAAACTTATCTATTTTTAAATACTACAACGAGTTATGATTTTCAAAACGTTTATTAGTGGTCGTTCTCTTGTGCCTTGTGTTCAAAATATTATGACGTCACGCCCTCGGACACATATTCCATCCAGGCCCCGTCTAGGGGTGTGACAGATTGGTATCAGAGCCAAGGTTATAGAGAACCAGGTAGAATATCTAGGTAGAATATCTAGGTCTGGTCTATAGCCAGTATGTGATCCTTACGTGCT
Organism: Tanacetum coccineum; assembly: GCA_026074375.1. Taxonomy (NCBI): domain Eukaryota; kingdom Viridiplantae; phylum Streptophyta; class Magnoliopsida; order Asterales; family Asteraceae; genus Tanacetum; species Tanacetum coccineum. Next base: position 56,238 of record BQNB010000209.1, read on the forward strand.
TTTATGTGTGCCTTATACGTGTTTTTGCTATGAGCTTACGCTTGTCTTTTCTCTGTGCTTGTCTTTTCTTTGTGGTTATCTTTTCTTGGCAGGTATCTTTTCTCCGTAGTTTACGTTCGCCTTACGTATATTCCCCTTATTTACATATATAGAAGTTGTCTATATAAATATTAAACTTTTCTAAGACATTGTAGATGACACAATGGTCTCTAAAATTTGTCTAAGACATTGTGAGCGATGCAATGGTCTCGAACTTATTTTTTTTCATAACCTTATACAATATCGTTTTACACGAAACCCGTCACAGTTTTGTTTACATAGAATTATGTATGAATTTAAGTATTACAAGTCTTGTATGGGCGGGACTTGTAACAGGAGGTTTGATATGATAATTAAGATGTAACTCGTTCATAAAGACCTTTATCTTATTTACTTTAATCGTGTACTCATCAACTATTTTGAACTCTATGTCGATCTCCCCTGATTGTTTTACTCCCCGTCTTCGAAGGCGAGTTTTTAAACACTCGTCCCATACTTTATCGTTCTCTGGGGAATAGGTTGGGAAGGCTTGATCTATTTAACAGAATTCTAAGGGTTAAGAGAAGATTATTTTTGTATTTTTATGTTTATAGGAAAGCAGGTAAAATCATATATTTGAGAGGTTGGTTGGTTTTAGCTATTAAACTAAATATAAACTAAGCTATTGGTGATAACAATATAATAAAAGATTGTGTTCATTTAATCATGTATTACTCTCTGGATTGCTTCTCCTAGTGTTGTTGCTTTGTCACACTTGTGATGATCTATGTAATTATTTCTTGAGTCTTATGATCGGAAATTCACGATTTCCATCGTCTGTTTTAATATTTCGTGTAGGCAAAGTACAAGTAAGTAGTATGAAGAACTATTACAAAGGCCCCTACAGAGTATATGAAATGCATTTGGAATATATTAGAGATGGGATAAACCTTATAAAGAGGCAGGTAGGATTAAAACTGTTACTCCTATGGTATCCTTTTACTCAATCAGTTTTTCCTGACATATCAATTGCAGAAATACAGAAAAAAGTGGTTTTCTTAACCTAACATGCTTATTCTCACAAGAAGCAACATACTAGATCTACATTCTAGGTTTTTCATACAATATAAATAAACCACAATAGAAGTTGGCTAAGACATGTTAATGATCAAGTAAGATCAATAATTGAGATCAAACAACAATAGACATATTTAATGGATTAAGATAAATCTTACTTGATTTAAACATGAATTAAAGGAAGTACACTAGGGGTTTTGAGGCTCTAATAATCGTCCTATAGCTGCTAAACAAATAGGGTTATCCTTTTTTTCTTAAAGTGTTACACACTTAAAACCTTATATAAATGGAATTTTTTATATATTGGAAAATCGCTGTGACGGCATCGCGTTTTAATCGTGACGCCGTCATGTGTAGAATATTCTAGATCTTGGGCTGGGTCGTGCGAGCTGACGCCGTCGTGAAATATTGTGACACCGTTATGGTGGGATTTGTGACGGCGTCACGTGTATCTTGTGACGCCATCTCTAGCATATGAGTAGAAATTCTTGAGAGATGTATGGTGTAGAGTCGTAGTCTTGTCCGTTTCTTCTCCAAATGAGCCAAAGTCATATGTATTTCCTCCAAATGCCTTCCAAATGCTGAATACCTAAAAAGGACGATTTAAGTACTATTTCTGGGATAAATGGCATGATTTAGGGGTTAAACAACCTCAGAAAAAGTGTATAACAATGACACCTCATTATTGGGATTAAAATAATTCAAGATGATTCTTAGAGTTACTACTGCTCAGTTACAACTGCTAAGTGATTACTACTGCTAGATGGATTATGCTGACAAAGATGAGATCAAAGATTGATTGGAGAACAAGAATACTTGCGAATATAAGTATTAGTTATTTGTAAAGAAGATATGTATAACTTATTTGTTTAGGAGATTACGTTTGTTTATAGAAAAGATCATGATAAGTTAGGAAAGTATTGTAAGCCTTGTAGGACTCCTTGGTGTATAAAAGGAGAACCTAGGGCATAATGTTAGTAGTACATCTTTGATATTCGTAGGGTAGCATTCAAGGTTTATGGTATAACACTATCACTATTTAGTGTGATCTTTCTATTAAGGCTGAAAGTTTAGTAAATGTTTTTTTACTGTTTTATTGTTCTTTCTTAGGATGTAAACTAGTTCTCATATAGTTTGTGATATTCTCAATCTTAGTTTCTACTATAGTTATTTTGGATCTATCCAACACAACCTAAAGCTTTAACAAGCTAAGTAAGATATGTTCAAAAGGGATCAATAAGTGATATCAGAGCTTGTTAAGAAACTTTGAATAAGAAGAACACTATATCTACACAAGATCTGTTAGTCAAATAAAAGATGAAGTCACAATCAGAAACTACCCAAACGTGTCTGCAATAATACTTTGGTACTTCAAAACAGGGACTATAATTCTGGAGCTTGAGTATGGTGGAATATCTTTTCACATGATTGATGCTCTTTGGTGGAGGTATTGTGATGGTGATGCACTGCTATTGCATCAGCTAGAGTGGTACTGAGGTCCAATTCCTCCTAAAATTGCTGAACAAAAGCTAGCAAGAAAGAATGAATTGAAGTGTGAAATTGGTTACTCAATGATGCATTATTTGAGGGGAGGAATGTTGTTTGTTCCTCAAAGTGTTGGTTTTCACACCAACAACAATAAATGGTCATCGTTTACCACGGTATCATAGACCAAACAAGAGAATTGACTTGTCCAGAGGCAAACGGCTCCTGGTAACGACTAAATCAAATCCGTTGATGTTGATAGTTTACTCAAAAACTATAATGGTCTCATTGCCCCAATGTTTTTACAATGAAGCTCTTGGCGTAGTCCAAAAGGCAATACGGCTTTATTGGTAAAGACTAAATCAAATCCGATAATGGCTGGTTGTTTGCACACAAAAACCTATACTTTGTGTGAATTGTGAGCCAAAAGAATAGAGAGAATTGGTGAGCTTAAAAATAGAAAAAGAGATGTGTGAAAAACAGACAGAGTGCAAAGTGATTCAAAAGAATTAAGAGATTAAATGTGAGCTTAAAAACAGAAAGAGAGATTGTGTGATGCTATTTTTGAATGCTACAAAAGTTATGGAGTTTGTACTGCTTTTGTTGGAGAAGTTATAATGCTATGCTTATTTTAGCTAATTGACTAGTGACCTAATTCGGTATGCCTAGTTGAACCGTTTGTATGTTTGAGCCCTAACAAAAATTTTCATTAATTAATAGAGCCGTTGAGATATTTCCGCCAAATACCTATGATATAGGGTTTGACTAATTGGACTTTCGTAATCTTTCTATATATCCATTTGATTTAATCACGATAATAACATCAATTTCTTTATGTCAGTATCAAAATAACTTATCTCTACGTTTTCTCTATATAATCTCAATTAACTTTATCCACCATTCATTCTTTCATAACCGATCGTATTCTCACTTGATTACTTCTACTTTTATTCATGGCATTATTTGGAGAGATTTTGGACAAGCACAACATGGTAGCATTTTTAGAGAAATCTACAAGAAGTGAAGGGTTTCATCAAGTCATCGATTTCTCTAACTCGATGTTAATTTTGTTTATGATCACAAAGAAGCCAGATGTTTATGTCTCTTTTCTCAAACAATTTTGGAGGTCTGCTGAAGCTACTACTGATGATAATGGAGAAGTCAAGATTATTGCTACCATTGATGGTCACTCCATGACTATCACTGAAGCATCTTTAAGACGGTGCATCTCAAGTTAGATGATATGATGGTATTAACTTCTACTACCTAACTCAGAGATTTTTAGCAATTGGCCACTCAATGGGATATTCACAAGGATTCAGATAGTTAACTTTTCAAAGGGGCTTTTTTCACCCTCAATAGAGGTTTCTTATCCATTCTATTCTTCATTGTCTTAGCCCAAAGAAAACTGCTTAGGAGTAGTTTAGTAGTAACATTGCAACAACTATTATCTGTATAGCTACCAATAGGAAATTTAATTTTTCTAGGTTGATTTTTGAGCATATGGTGTCCAATATTTCAAGCCCCATAAGTTTTTATGTATACTAGTTCAGTCAAATTTGACTAGATATTCAAAGAGGAACCATCTTCACAAACCACTTCAAGAAACATATCCTGTACCTCTCTTAGCAACAAAGTTTAACAATATGAGAGGCCTACAATAGGGCTATTCCTTTATTTCTACAGCCAAGGAAGTTGCTCTATTCCCTACTATGCTAGATGTTCTTAAAACTTCCACTTCTCCTTCAAGAATCACATCTTCACCTTCACCCTCACCTGAACCTTCACCTTCACACTCACCTAAACCTTTAACTCAACAACTTCATGAATCATACCACTGTTGCCGTAATCTTTCCATCTTCTAAATAACCACCCAACCAATCACCTGGAGTAGAAAACCAATTCTACACCATGACTCACTCTCCATGCTGTTTCACTCACATCGGGAAGTGATGAGGGTACGCTTGAAAACTTATGACATTGAGAATTTGGTTACCAAACTTTCTGACAAGGTTGCAGTCTTGGAGGATGACTTGAGGAAGACAAAGAAAACTTACAGTTCTGCTCTCACTAAGCTCATTCTTAGGGTCAAGAAATTAGAAGCTAGAGTCAAGATTGGTAAATCAAGGAAAAGAGCTAAGGTTGTCCTTTTTGAAGATAATGAAGATGTTGAAGATGATTCTTCCAAACAAGGGAGGAAATTTATCCTGTTGAGAGCGTTCAAGAGAAGGCAAGTTACTCAATGACCTATATCAAGAAGTGTATCCAACTGAAGTCATTCAAGATCAAGGAAGCAGTGAGAAAGGGAGTGCTGAAGTTAGTACTGCTGGAGCAACAAAAGGTATTGCTAGTGAAGTCCCAGTGGTTAGTACTGCTGAGGTAAATATTAGTACTGCTGAAGGACCTGTTACTTATAGAAGAAGGAGTGAAGAGAAAAGGATAAGAAAAGACAAGGGAAAAGTAATAATGACAGAGCCTGAGCCCAAGAAAAAGTCTAAGAAAGAGCTTGAACAAGAAAGTTTGAGTTTTGATGAAGCCATTAGACTGCAAGAACAGATGGATGAAGAACAAAGGGCACAGATTGCAAGGGGTGAAGAAATTCCTAGACAATGGGATGAAGAGGAAAGGCAAAGAGCTATGTCTGAAGTGAGACATCTAAGTAGATAAAGATTGGAAATGATCCTTCAGTCATAAGGTATCTTATGGTCTCTAAGATGAACACAAAGATATTTCCCAGGCAAGGAGAAATATTGTAAATTCTTGAAAAATCAGGGACTACAAGATTAGTGATTTCTAGGGGATGTCTTATAATGAGATTAGTAGCCAATTATCTGTAAAAAGTTGGGATTTTAATCAACACATTGAGCCTATGGATTCAGAGCATGGAAGTAAAAGGATGAAGTCTTCTGAAAAGATTGAAGAAGAAGATGTTGATATACAAAAGGAAGTGAAAGAAGTTGCCAAAGAATCTAGAGCAAAAAGAAAGAAGTCTCTTCCTAGAAAAAGCACAAGGGGTACTGTTAAGAGACAAAAGATGGAAGAAGATGCTGAGAAAGGAAGATTTAAGGATATCTAGACATAGTTCTAGAGTGATGCTGCAGAGATGTGATTCATATTATAACGTATCCAATTATGGTGGAAAGATTGTGTTTGACATGAGAATGTCATGTATTATACAAATCTTGCAGAGGAAGGAGATGGCAGTTCCAAGAACTATAAGGTTTTGAGTGAGATGCTTGAAGACTCTTTGTAGACAAGATAGTAGAGGGAGTTGTACATTATAGTCAAAGAAAGGATTCAGTGCTTCAAGACAGAAGGATTTGATTTGATGCTTTGGGGAGATTTATATACTCTATTTGAGCCTGATGATGAAAATGAAATTTGGAAAAATCAGCATGAATACAATTTGATAAGCTGGAGATTATGTGATTTTTATGGCATTCCCATTTTGTTGATAGGCAATGGTTTAGCTATTCATATGCTGACAGAGAAGAAATATCCTCTAAGTCAAGAGATGTTGTCAAAGATGTTAAGTAAAAGATTGGAGGTTGATCATGAGAGTTCACATGCTTTTTAACTTCTAAGGTTTATAAGATCTCAAGTGCAGAAGTAGAAGGATGTTTGAAAGAATCATCAAAAAAGGAAGAAGACTAGAAGATTTAATCCAGAAGAAACTTAGGATTTGAAGATAAATCACAAGTTTAGGGGAGGATTGTTAGGAATAAATCTTTACAAGAGTTAATACTGCCAAGGTATAACTAACAGTACTAATGGGTTAGTACCACCAATACAAACTTAGTACTGCCAGAGTTAGTTAATACTGCTAGAAGAAAGATTAATACTGTGATGAGTCTCAAAGTTGCTGATTAGAGATAAGGAATGCAAGAGAAAACATAAGGAAATGTATATCTGTCTTATATTTGTATTTGAATTGTAACAACTTCCAAATAGTTCGGCATTTTATCTTTGTAAGGACTTCATACGTTTTTGTGTTAAAAGGAGATCCTAGTTTAAGGTTTAATATAGTTGCTTATGCTAAAGAGATTTAGATACATTTTAGAAAAAGAAGAGCTTCAAGGTTTGTAACCCTAGTACTGATCAAGAGTACTTGTATTATTCTAATAATTTTGAAGCAGTTTGTGTTTTATTCATTTGTTCTTTGGTTGTTACTGTTCATTGATTAATACTCTTGAGTTCAATGTGTAGATTCCGCATACACTTTGATATACAACAAAGTACTCAACCATTGTTATATTGGATTAATCCAAGGTAAACTAAACACTTTACATGTAAAGAAGCGAATCAAGGCGTGGGTATCAGCATTCAAGTTTATTTTTGGCCTATGTTTACATCGTTTATGGGTTTATTGTTATACCAGGATGGATGTGATGAGTGTACTTTTTATGTTGAGGTACTATTGAAGAGGAAGGTATATGTGTGCTATTCATCCTGGTTTGAAAATCCACAGTCCCTGACAATGTTTAGAAGGTAGAGAAAGCTTTAATGGTCTACTTCAGCTTTAGAGCTGGTATGAGACTTGTTACCTACTTATTAGAAAATGGATTTAGAAGAGGGATCATTGATAAGACTTTGTTTATCAAGAAAGACAAAGGTGATATCCTGTTAGTACAAGTGTATGTAGATAACATCATCTTTAGGTCTACAAAGAAGTCTTTATGTGTTGAGTTTGAAAGTTTGATGCACAAGAAGTTCCAGATGAGTTCTATGGGGGAGCTTACTTTCTTCTTAGGGTTGCAGGTCATGCAAAGAGATGATGGAATCTTCATCAGCCAAGACAAGTATGTAGCTAATATATTGAAGAATTGATTTTGTCACAATGAAGACAGCAAGCACTCTAATTGAGACTAACAAGGCATTGCTCAAGGATAAAGAAGCTGAGGATGTGGATGTTCACTTATACATATTAATGATTGGATCATTGATGTACTTAACAGCTTCTAGGCCTGATATGATGTTTGCTGTTTGTGCTTGTGCAAGGTTCTAAGTTACTCCTAAAGTCTCACATCTTTATGCTATGAAGAGGATCTTTAGATACCTGAAAGGTCAACCTAAATTGGGCCTTTAGTATCCTAGGGATTCACCATTTGACTTGGAAGCTTTTTCTGATAGTGATTATGATGGAGCTAGCCTTGACAGGAAATCTACAATAAGAGGTTGTCAATTTCTTGGCAAAAGGTTGATTTCATGGCAATGTAAAAAGCAAACAGTGGTTGCTAACTCAACAACTAAAACATAGTATGTTGCTGCTGCTAATTGCTGTGGACAGGTGTTATAGATTCAAAATCAAATGCTTGATTATGGGTTCAACTTTATGAACACCAAGATTTACATTGATAATGAAAGTACAATATGTATTGTGAAAAATCCAGTGTTTTACTCTAAAACCAAGCACATAGAGATTAGGCACCATTTCATCAGAGATTCTTATGAGAAGTGTTGCATCCTTTCAAGTGATCTAGATATTCAACACAAAACCACATGATGCGATCATTTCACATCGCTTTTAATGTCCATAGTAGGTTTTACTTTTGTTTTGCCTAGCAATATATTACTTAATCTTTGAAGTTATTGTTTGAGGGGAGGTTATTCAGATTGGATGAAAGGAATGTATCATTAAGCAGAAGTGAAGTGAAGTTGTCAGGAATCCACTGAACCCCAACACACATCCACAACTGTATCACTATCTAATCTTGAACCAATCACTGTTCTATCACAATCTTAACTTAAAAAGACTCAAAAACCTAGGAAAGCCAAAAAGACCACAGAGATATCTCAGTCTAGTAGACCTATTCCCTTTGTAACAGATGAGACTGTCATTAAGGAGTGGGAAGACAGAATGGAAAGGGCTGCCACTACTGCTTCTAGCTTAGAAGCAGAGCAAGACAGTTGTAACATTCCGTATTTAAGGTCACTATTTACTCCGAGCTTTATTTCTATTTTCATTTTTAAGCGAGTTATTAATTTTACGTTTACCCGATTTAGTAAGAATTTTCCGTTTTTAGCTTTGCGTAAGCCGTATTTAGAAATCTATTCCGTCTTCGCATCTTAAGTGAGTTAATATTCTCATAATATCCCTTGACGATTATAATTTACACCATTTTCATGTTCCGTTGTGTTTCGCGTTTACGTAAATTCTTGCTAAAACTCACGTTTTTACCTTAAAACTTTACCTTTATTTAATTTACTTTACACTATACCTTAATTAAACTTATAAACTAAAAATAAAAATAAAAATTTTTTCTTTTACAAACCCAGGCCAAATGGCCGGTTTACCCCAACTGTTAGGAAATATTGTAAAAAGACTTTAATTTGTTGTATTAAAATTAAGTCTGTTAGTTATAGTTTGTACTGATAGCTGTATAGTTAGTACTGTTAGTTAGAGTTAAGTCTGGGTAGAGAATGTTAAGTCTGCCAGCATTAATTAAGTTGGCAGTATTGAGATAATACTGCTTTGGTCAGACAGTTAAGTCTGTTGTCATTTTTAGTATAGTTATCAATTTAGCGTGATTTAGGAGAGAAAGTATTATCTCTTAACGTGTTTAGGGTTTTTAAGCCTTATAAAATGGAATCATGCTAGTATTGTAAAACATCCGTTGATTGAGTACATTACATTCAATAGTAATAGTAATAGCACTTTTAGTATTTGTTATTGTGTTCATCTTGGTGATAAGTATGGAGATTTCACGGACAATATTTATATTCACAGTCATTGTCTCTTATAGTCATTCAAGGCTCATTCAGATCCTGTTTATAAGGACCTACAAGTGGTATCAGAGCCACTAAAAAGGGGGACTTTGCACAAGATTGAACATGTCAAATCCTTTTTATTCTAACAATCAAATAATCATGTCTCAACCGGGCAAACGTATAATTTTTCTCTTCATGATGATGAGGATCTTTTATTCATGATGAGTTGCATCTTGGATGGATATGTAACCCCTCAACAACAAAGGAGATGGCGCACCAACCCCTGCTTAACCACACAAATAATCACACAAATTCAACCTTTCAATAAATTAAACTGCACGTTTCTCAAAAGATGATTATGATCCGTGGGCGATGGAGATGGAAATTTATCTGAGTTATATAGATAATGAGGTCTGGAAAGTAATTCAAAATGGGAACTCAAAGAAGCGAGTCACCAAAGGTAAGGATGGTGTATACAGGGTTCTTCCTCCAGCCACACAGGAAGAACAGTTTGCTGATGAGAAAGAAAGGAAAGCTAGAACTCTTTGTTAATGGCTGTTCCCCAAACGATCATCTCTGACCGTTTTTCATGGCATGGATGATGCAAGAGATCTGGGCAGCCATTCAAGACACGCTTTGGTGGTATGCGAATATCAAGAAAATGCAACACAAAAAGTGTTTTAAAACCAACAGTTTTGAAGGCATTTACTATCTCGTCTAAGGAAAGCTTGTGAAAGGGTATGGATAGGTTCCAAAAACTCCTATCACAGTTGGATCCCCTGTAATGGTGTGTAGATGAAGAAGCTAATCACAAGTTTTTGAGGTCCCTTCCTCCTGATGGGACAGTCTAGCCATGATAATGTAGAACGAAGATAAAGAAGAATATTGACACACTGTCAATAAACTGATTTATACAATAATCTGAGTGTATTTGTACTAATGCATCCAATGACATCATTCTTCTTTCCCTACATTACATATGATAATGTGGCTCTTTCTATCCCAAGCAAGCCTCTTCCAGGCAAGATAAGCCAAGCCACAGATCAGGAAGTTATAGTACTTATACACCTTCCCTTCTTCCAAAGCAACACACAAATGCTCTACTGTTCTTGCTGATGAAGTTATCATTCTTTTATAGCCACAATGCTGATGATGTAGGATTTGTTACCTGAAGACTAGATCAAATTGATGTATGGATTTGGAAGGAAATTGGTGATATAATATTGGCAGATTGCTTATGACTGCCATAAGATTAGAAGTTTACAAGAAGACAGGCCGAAGGCAAAGAGTGGATGGAAAAAAAGGCAGGTGTCATTTGATAAGAGAAAAGTGAATGTTTTCAAATATTGCCACATTACTGGGCATTTTGAAGGGCGTGCAAGTTTAAGGTTCAAAGGAAGGTAACAGGCAGGAAGCAGGTAGAAGGTCAGGATTCAAGCCAGTCGAATGAAAAAGGAAAGCCATTGATGACTCATGATGAAGGTAGTATCAATTGGGTAGAGCACATGCAGATGAGGCATAAAAAACCCCCTACAACCAATCAACTCTAAAATAACTCCCAAAAAAATCAATCATGCTCTAATGGTTTCACTAGAACTAATGAGGTCTTACCATGTGCTCTAAATTATGTTTAGATTCATATACAATGCCACTTACAAGCTAAGTTAATGGATGAACATGCAATCTGTATTTGGTGACCAGGAAGTGCCTTAACAAAAAAATTGCCATAAGCTAGCTGTTAAGAAATTAGAATCTCGATTAGAGTCCTCCCACAAACAACAATCTTCCTTAACGAAAAATAAATTTTCAAGCTAATCAAATTTTTTAAAAAGATGGAAAGCTAAAAAAGTATAGTAAGAATAGGTGACAGTGTCAAAGACAAGTTGTTTTACAAAAAATTGTTTACTCTTGGTTTGCATCTTCTAAAAAATTCTTTGGGAAGCTAATTGATGTGGGATGTGCTCAATGCTTAAGATAGGTATTGATATGGCATACAATCAGATGCTGAAGTTCCTAGGATATGAGGAACGAGATAAAGTAGAGTTATTTTTCGATTTTAGGGAAACAGTGCAGGATGTAATTGACATCCACTATACAACAGATTTAAACAAGTAGCGTATAATAGTGTCCCCATCTCGTTAGTGGTGATTCTACCCCTATGGGAACAGGAAGACTAGATGATTCTCTGTATGAGTATGGTAAATATGGACCTCAACCTCATCTCCTAGTCCTACTATAATCTTGATACTAGTTCCACTGTTTACTCAACTGTCCATTCCCCAATGAAGTGATGGGGAGAGGAGCTAGTATCTGACATTCAGTCAATGATGATCCTATCATGACCATATTCCTATACCTTCTATTGAGCAGGTTACCAATGCCACCCAAAAGACTCAACCACAAGTGCCTAAACCAAACAGACAGTTGTCCCTAGTTGTGTCAGATGTAAAAAAATAATAGGCAACCCAATTAGGAAACGTGACTCCCTCACCTATTCCTTCAAAAATAACCGACAGAATTGGAATCAAAGATTGGAAAGGGAACTTAGGTGCAGGATATTCTTTTGAAAGAAAAAAAGTTTTGTGTGTGGAAGTCTTAGTCAACTATTAAAACTGGTAGGGTAAATGTTAATACTGGTCATGGAAATGTTAGTTCTGTTAGTTCTGCTGGCACTCATATTAAGTCTGGTGCTTCTAGTTTTAATACTGGCAAGCAAAATGTTAGTTCTGGTAGTTTGCATGTTAGTTCTGGCACTCATATTAAGTCTGGTGCTTCTAGTTTTAATACTGGCAAGCAACATGTTAATTCTGGTAGTTTGCATGTTAGTTCTGGCACTCATATTAAGTCTGGTGCTTCTAGTTTTAATACTGGCAAGCAACATGTTAATTCTGGTAGTTTGCATGTTAATTCTGGCACTCAAAATAAGTCTGGTGGTTCTAGAGTTAATACTGGCAAACAAAATGTTAATTCTGGTAGGGTGCATGTTAATACTGCCAGAGTAACTAGACCAGTATTATCAAACCAGACTTCACAGGTGAATCTTAAAAGTCCAAAGAAATGTTTTTCAAAACAAAGATCACCTGTAAATAGACCCTTTACAAAGAATACAGCATACAAGTCAAATAATTATGCTGTTAAGGGCAAAATGGGTACTGCTGTTAAGACCTCAGCAGGTTGTGTTTGGAGAAAAACAACACCACACTCCAATACCAATAGTGGACCAACCCCTGCTTCATATGTTCATGTCTCTCAAGGTCCACAAGGCAGACCCAAGCCTGTGAAGGCATGGGTCCCAAAGAGAAACTAATCTCTTTTTGTATGTGCAGGATCATCCACTGAAGCATATGGAGCATAGAGGTATTTTTGATAGTGGATGTTCTGGGCACATGACTGGTAACAGGGCCCATCTTGAAGATTATCAAGAACTTTCCAAAGTGGGATCTGTTACTTTTGGAGGAAGTAAAGGTAGTATCAGTGGAAAAGGTACAATTAGATTAGGAAATTTAGTTTTTGATGATGTGGCTTTTGTGAAAGAACTTGGACATTTTAACTTATTCTCCATATCTCAGATATGTGATAAAAAGCTAAATGTACTTTTTACTGAAAAAGAGTGTTTTGTGGTGTCCTCTGACTTTAAGATGCCTGATGAAAATCAGGTTCTTCTTAAAGTTCCTAGGCAACACAACATGTATACTTTTGATATGAAAACTGTTGATTCTTCAAAAGGATACACTTGTTTATTAGCAAAAGCCTCATCTAATGAAGCTAAATTGTGGCACAGGAGGTTAGGTCACCTTAATTTCAAAAATTTAAATAAACTTGTAAAGGATAATCTAGTTAGAGGGTTACCTTCCAAGAGTTTCAAAAATGACCACACTTGTGTTGCTTGTCAGAAGGGAAAGCAACACAAGGCCTCCTGTAAGGCCAAAATTGATAGATATGTGACCCACCCATTACATACCTTGCATATGGATTTATTTGGACCAACTTCTGTGAGAAGTATCAACCATGCAAGTTACTGTCTAGTGATTACTGATGACTGTTCAAGGTTTTGTTGGGTTTTCTTTCTAGCCAAAAAGGATGAGACTAGTAGCATCCTTAAGACTTTTATAAGACAGATAGAAAACCAACTAAATCAAAAAGTAAAAATCATTAGATCAGATAATGGGACAGAATTTAAGAACAGGGTTATGCTTGAGTTCTGTGGGGAAAAGGGTATCAAAATGCAGGTCAACCTCAACCAAGTGCTGCTCCTACATCATCTCAGCTTGTACCAACTCCTACACCATCTCATGTACAAATTCCTACTCCACCTATAACATCAACTCCTCCATCATCACAACCACCTCCAACTCTAATTCAACCTGTACAATCTACAACACCACCCCCTCAACCATCCAATGTACAACTAACATCCTCACCACCTCCTATCCAACCTGTACAACCTACTCCACCAATACCATTTTCATCTCCACCCATCACTACCATTCCTGACACCCAACCAACTCATCTACCATCTCCTCAAATTCCATCACCACTCCATATATGATACAGAAGGTCCATCATTTGAAACCATTCTTATATCATATGCCTCCAACCACCTTCACATGAACCTGAGATTCAACCATCTAGAACTAGTGAGGAAAGTGAGCAACTTAGAAACCTACTAGATCTTGTACCTAGGCTGGAATCAAGAGTAGAATCCTTAGAAAAGGAACTGAGTGACACTAAACAGACTCTTGGAACAGCAATCCTACAGCTGATAGAGAAGGTCAAGAAGCTAGAAAATAAGTTGAGGCAGAAGAGAAAAAGAGAGGAAACCTGAGGTATAGAGGATGCAGAGGGTCGGATCAAGAAGTTTTCTTTCTCAAAACAATCAAGGAAATGAATTGCTAATGCCTTTAAAAGAGCAAGGATTCAGGGGAGGCTCCAAGCAGATCAAATAAGTCCTATCTAGCCCGTTAGAGGCAGCACAAATCTTAACAAATGTAAGCTTCTGAAAGGATTCATGGGAACACAATGATCCCCTCCTGGTAAGCAAGAATTACAAAAGGAAACCATAATCAACAATCAACCCTACCAAGGTCTTTAGATTTGAAAACCTGCTGAAAAGACGCAGTTTAATACTTACTCTCGCCAGTACTTAGCAGTAATACAGGTAAGAACATCAACCAACAGCTCAAGTTTACTACTGGTAATACAACCTATCACTCAAGTTAATACTGCTAGTATACCTTCAGTTCAAGTTACTACTGGTGAGACAGAAAGAGTCCAAGGAGAAAAAGGAAAAGATCCAATGACTGAAGAAGACGCTTTCAAGCCGAAGTTCAAGCATCAAAGAAATCAAGAGAGCAAGAGCTTTAAGAGCTAGCAGGTTTAGAGGCAGCTCAAAAATTGCAAGCTACAATGGATGCTGAAACACAAAGACAAATTGATCTTGATGCACTTCTGGCTAGAAAGATTTGGTACAGCAAAGAAGAAGATGTAAAAGAAGCACTTGCAACCTGAATTTTGACTACATTCAAGCAAGACTAAATGCCGAGATCAGATCTGCAGAAAAGATTTCAACAAGAAGAAAGGGAGCAATATCCTATTGAGAGATAGCAAAGTTATCTACATGACACCAATTATTGCTGCCAAGGAAGTATTCTTGCCGAACAACAGATAGCGCAATCAGAACAAGCCAAACAAGCCACCAACAATATCTCAGCTTAGAAATCAGATGATCACTTATCTGAAACATGTTGCAAATAAGAAGCATGCTGAATTAAAGTCTAAATCCTTTGAGGAGATCCAAGTCTTGTATGAGAGATATAAGAAGCAAGATCAGACTTTTGTGGCTATTGGATCTGAAGAAGATGAAAGAGCAATCAAAAAGATGAATGAGCAAGCTGCTGATAAAGAGAAAGAACAGAAGGATGAATCTGTTCATGAGGAAGTTAAAGAGGAAGAAGGAGCAAAGAAAAGGAAGTTATAGATTACAAGAAGGAGGTAAGCTAAAAGCAAAAGAAGAAAAGTATACCTCTGGTCTCACAAGAGAAGATGATGACTTAAAGATGTGCTTACATATAGCTCCTGATGAAGATAAAGTGATTGATGTTGAGATTCTTGATCATCAATATCCCATTATTGAATGGCAGTCATTTTACTTAACCACTAAACCTCAATTTGATCCAACCAAACCTTTGGAAGATGACTATATGAATAGGGTAACAAGGAGTAATGGAAATAAGAGATTCTTCGCATGGCATTGATGGGAGTCCAATCAATCTTTGACAAAAGAAGACTTGAAGGCAGTCTATGAACTTGTAATGAACAATATCAGGATTAAAATCCTAAAGGCTTATAAGAGCTTTATGGAGATCTGATAATAATGTTTTAATCAAGGTGACACTTGCTAGACTTATTGGAATAAACAGCCTAATTGGACATAAAAGAGAAGACAAAAGGAAAAAAAAAGAGTTATTAGCTGGAAATTACATAGTTCCCTCAGGGTACATACTATCATACAAATGATTGACTAGTCATTTCATATGCATGAGAAAATAGATACCCTTTGACCAATGAAGTTGCTATCACAACAGTTGGAATTGAAGTTAGAAACTTGAAGAAGAAAGCACGCTAAGGGATATAGAGGTGAGAATAGTAGGCACTTGGAGCATATCAAAATTTGTAAACAGCAGCTAGAAGAACGTGAAGATTCTGCTAATGATGACTAGACTTAGCCAAAGTCTGATCAATGGAAGAGCAGAAAGGGTTTGAGTGTTGGCTATACCACCTACGACAAAAATTGGTCTTTGTGTTTCACCCGATGTCTAACAGACACATAAGAACTAACTAGCCAAAGAGCAAACGGCTGCTTGGGATAAAGACCTCTCAAATCCTATCATGTTGACAATTTACCAAAATTGTCATGGTATACAATGCACCATAGGTATTCATAACTGAAGCTGACTAGCCCTGAGCAAACGGCTAACAGGTAAAAGGCATATCAAATCCGTTGTTGGCTGTAATGTTTGCCAAAAACCATATGGTAGTCCAACTCACCAATGTTACATGTATTGAGATTGAAATGGTTTTTCCAGTTTGACATAAGGACATACACCTTTCTGTGGCCAAAGAACTGACCTACTACAAGTAAATGGCTACTGGTAAAGAGACATCAAATCCAATTGAAAATTTTCCAATGATTCATCTCTCTCACAGGAGTTAACACACCTAGAAGTGATGAGAATAGAATGAAACTTTATGATTTGATGTATAAAATTGTCAATGTTGCTGATACAATGGGATAGATGAATTAGCTTTGAAAGCTAGTTTGCTTCAAGAATTTGAAAGACTTAAAGACATATGATTTTGAAGACAGAAGTTCAAGACAATCCTCTAAAGCCCAAAGTGAAGCCAAAGTACGAAGAAACTTGAAGTTCATGAATGAAGATCAAGTTAGGGGAGGATTGTTAGGAAAATATTGTAAACAGACTTAATACTGTTAGTATTAAAGTTAAGTCTGTTAGTAATAGTTAGTACTGTTAGTATAGAAGTTAAGTCTAGTATAAAAAAAAAGCAAGTTAAGTCTGCCAATCATTACTAAGTCTGGCAGTATTAAAGTTAATACTGCTATGCAGGTGGGGGTGTGGAGGAGGGGGTTGAGGGGGACAGTTAAGACTGATTAATTTTAGTAATAGTTATCAATTAGCGTTGATTTAGGAATAGATAAGAATTATCTCTTACGGCTTAAGGGTTCCTTAAGCCTATAAAAGGAACATAGAATAAGATGTAAAGATATCAGATGATTGAGTATTCATTCCCAATTCAAATAAGTAATAGTAATATCAATTTAGTATTTGTTCTTGTGTTCCGTCTTGGTATAGATATTGATATTCCGCGTACATTTTATAATTCCACAATCATTGTCTCTCATAGTATCTTGATTTATTCAAAGGACTATAAAATCATTCAAGCTCATTCATAATCCTATTAAATGAAGGACGCTAGCAACTTTAATTGATGAAAGTTAAGTTAACTTAGAGTTCCTAGAAAGAATAAATATGTATAGTGTTAGAATTAAAGAACAATAGTTCCTAAAGAGAGTTCTAAAACTTTCTATTTTGCAAAAGCCACATAGAGGAATCATAAACTTTGGCATCGAAGGCTTAGGTCACTAAATTTTAAAAACATAAATAAATTTGGTTAAGGAAATCTTTAAGAGGTTTCTTCCAAACATGTTTGAAAATAGATCAACTTGTGTTTGCATGTCAAAAGGGGAAACAGCAACAGAGCCTCTTGTAAGACCAAAAAAGAACTCAGTTAGTCTACCTTTACACTTGTTGCGAAAAGACTTGTTTGTCCAACATTTTGTATAAAAGCCTATAAAGGAAAAAGTATTTTGCCTAGTTATCACTATTGGAAGATGTTAGTCGGTTTTCACAAGTTAATACTTAGAAAATACGTGAGCCTACTGAGGACACACATGTTAAGACACAAAGAGTATGTTTATTAAAATACTTAATATATATTTTATATATTATTAAGGATTCAATATGCTTCACGTGATAATTTAAAATAACCTTAGTTAACCATTATTTTTTATAAACAAACCCAACGACTATTTAAATATGAACCGAAGGGACTAAAATTGACAAAACCCAAACCTTATGGTGTCCATATTTTACCGGGACCCTATAAAGCTTCTAGGGGGGATTTTGATCAATTAGGAATAAGGGATAAGAATTGTTTTGTGATAAGATATGAGGGTATCCTAGTTTAATCTACAACTAGGGTTTGAAGGCTATATAAACAAACCCTTATCCATCATTAAATCAGTCAATCCCATTAAATTCTACATACATCATTCGCCCCATTCTCAAACAATGCATATGACATATGTTAACTCAAAAAGCAAATTTGTTTTCCTTTTTGTTCTCAGCCAATCGTGTAAAGAGTAACACCATGCATGTAATTATTATACATGCAGATTACATAATGCATGTAATCATATGATGCATGAATACTTATGATGTAAGCATAATAAATACATGGTGATCCTTTTTATCTTTATGGATACTGTATAGTCCTTTGGTTTCTTGTTCTCCATCGATTGACAACATATAAACCCACTACAAGCTTGTTTGGTTTTCGGTTCAAGTAAATAAAGCACACACTTGGTGTTTTGAGCTTGTAAAGTTACGACTAGCATTGTTGCGTATTTGGTTGACGTGATTGTGTGAGCAACCATAGAAGTAATTTACTTTAATCACTTATTTATTTCAAAATCAATTGGCTAAGAGGTACGCTTTCTATCTACTTCATATTACGTGTTAATCATATGTTATTACTAGATCCATCCACTGCGTACTCGTAGCTAAATTGGTTAGCTAGATTGTTTAGATCCTAAAATCACAGATGATTATAGTAATAGGTTTTTAACATGCGTTTTCTTTCTACTACTAAGGATGAGTTACTAGTGGCGTGTTAAGTCCTTTATAAACTGTATAGAAAAATCTAGTAGATGCGTAACTACAAAGTTTAAGGGAATTAGATGTGATAATGGGAAACCTGGAATTCAAAAACAAAGAAATGAATAAGTTTTGTGAGATAAAGGGTATTTTGAGACAATTTAGTGTAGCTAGAACTCCTTAACAAAATGAAGTAGATGAGAGGAGGAATAGGACACTAATTGAGGCTGCCAGGACTATGCTAGCTGATTCCAAAGTGCCACTACTTTTGGGCATAAAAAAGAAAGCAGTTAATGTTTGCCTTGCTATGTGCAAAAAATAGAGTGTTAGTAGTTAAAGCCTCATAACAAGACTCATATGAAACTTTTTTCAATGTAGAACACCAACTTTATGTTTTTATGAGACCATTTAGGTGTCCTGTTACTATTCTTAATACCATAGATCACTTAGGCAAATTTCGATGGTAAGGCTGATGAAGGTTCGCTTTTTGGATACTCTTTAATCGAAAAGCTATTAGAGTATTCAAATCGTAAGAACAAGGATAGTGAAATAAAAACGAAGCATATATAGTTTCAGGTGAAATTACACCTAATGATTCAGGGAGTTGGGACTAGATGGCTATTTGATATTGATGCACTAACAAGACAATGAATTATGAGCAATTATTGAGAAAGGGAAAGGGGGGGGGGGGGGGGGGGGGGGGGGGGGGGGGGGGGGGGGATATTAAAAAAAACAAGTACAACAGTCTTAATGGTTTTGCAGGTACAAAAGCAAGTGATAATGTAGGTCAAGCTAGAAAAGAGACAGAACATGTCAAAGATTACATTTTGCTACCATTATTGACTGCTGGTCCACCATTTCCCAAGATCCAAAGAGTTCTCATGATAGAGGATCCAAACCTTTAAAGTGATAATGGAAAGAAGGTGGATGAAATCCAAGAAAATATAGTAAAAGTAATGATCAAAAGAAAGGAAGATAAAATTAACAACACTAACAATTTTAATGCTGCTAGCGCAAAAAGAAGTTAAAGTGGTTGGTGGAAAAACAAAAGCATTGAACTTACCAGATGATCCAATATGCCTGCTTTTGAAGATTAAGCATATTTGACTTCATAATAAATATAAAGATGAATGGTGTAAGTAGGCTGACATGAACAATTTGGACATAACAATCCAATTCATCCTATTTCCAAACTAACAAGAATCATAAAGATCTCCCTGTTGATCAAGTGATTGGAGATTTGCAATCAGCTACACAAACAAGAAATATGTCAAAGAATTTGAAGGAACATGGGTTTGTTAGTACTATTCAATAAAGAACAAACCATAAAGACATTCAAAACTGCTTGTTTGCTTGATTTTTATCACAAGAAGAACCCAAAAAGGTAATTCATGCATTAAAAGATCCAAGCTAGATAGAAGGCAAGTAGGAAATCTTATATAATTCAAGCTACAAGAAGTTTGGACTTTAGTGGATTTACCAAATAGAAAAAGGGTTATAGGCACTAAATGGGTCTTCAGGAATAAAAAGGATGAAAGAGGAATTGTGATAAGAAACAAAGCAAGATTGGTTACTCAAAGGTACACACCAAAAGAATGGATTGACTATGATGAAGTATTTGCCCCTGTTGCAAGAATTGAAGCAATTAGGCTATTTTTAGCTTATGCTTCATTTAAAAATTTTGTGGTGTATCAAATGGATGTAAAAAGTGCTTTTCTCTATGAAAAGATTGAAGAAGAGGTGTATGTATGTCAACCACTAAGATTTGAAGATCCAGACTTTCTTGATAGAGTGTACAAGGTTGAAAAAGCATTGTATGGACTACATCAAGCTCCTAGAGCTTGGTATGAAACCTTGTCAACTTATTTGTTGAACAATGAGTTTCAAAGAGGGAAAATTAACAAAACCTTATTCATTAAAAGGTACAAAGGTGATATTTTGCTGGTCCAAGTGTATGTGGGTGATATCATCTTTGGTTCAACAAAGAAGGAGCTATGCAATGCATTTGAGAAGTTGAAGCATGAGAAATTTCAGATGAGTTCTATAGGAGAACTTACATTCTTTTTGGGATTACAAGTGCAGCAGAAGAATGAATGGCATATTGTATTAGTCAATATAAAATAAGTGGTGAAATTCTAAAGAAATTATTCGAAGTCAAACTGCAAGCACACCAATGAAACACAAAAGCCTCTGCATAAAGATAAAGATGGTGAAGAAGTGGAGTTTCAATATGTATAGGTTAATGATTGGTATCTTGATGATCTTAACATCTATCAAGACCAGACATCATGTTTTGCAGTAGTGCCTGTGCTTGATATCCAAAGTCAATCCAAAGGTTTACACATCTTTATGCTAAAAAAAGGATTATTAGATACCTAAAAGGTCAACCAAAATTAGCCTTTAGTAACCAAAAGATTATCCTTTTGTATTGGTAGCATCACACTGATAGTGATTATGCTATAAAAACTTACTTGGATAGTGAAGTCTACAACAGGAGGTTGTCAATTTCTAGAAGTAGATTAATATCATGGCAGAGCAAAAATAGACAGTGTTTGCAAGAATCTATAACAGAAGTTGAGTATGTCGGCTGCTTCAAGATGCTATAACAAGGTGCTTTGGACTCAGAATCAACAACTTGAATTATAGGTACAATTTTATATGCATAAACGCCAAGATCTTAATTGACAAGTAAACAGTATCTATTTGCATAATTCAAAATCCTATTTTTTATTCAAAAACAAAGCATATAGAGATTAGACATCATTTTATTAGGGATTCAATGAAAAGAAATTGATTTAAATGGTCAAAATCTATACTGCCAAGAATGTTAAAGATATACTTACAAAACGCTTTTGATGTAAGTAGTTCAATATTTGATTGCTATTATATTAATTTAATAGATAATATTAAAAATATATATTTAATATTAATATATTTTATTTATATATAAAAAATGTATATTATAAAATATTAAAAAAATTAAAAGAATTTAATTAAAAAATATTACAATTAATTTAATTATTTTAATTATATAATTTTAATTATAAAATATAAAAAAATTATCATATAGTATATTAAATCATATAATTATTTTTTTAATAAAATAAACAAGTATATAAATTATTTTTATAATTTATTTTATTTAAATTTTGGTAAAATATATAATTTTTTAACATTTTTAATTATTTTTATTTAAATTTTTATTAATTGATTTTATTATTTAATGTATTAATTTATTTATTTATTAAAAATATTGTTTTATAAATTAATTTATTATTATTATAAATTAAATTTTATTTATATTAATTTTTTATATTTTATAAGTATTTTTATTTTTGTAAATATTTATAAATTTTTTAATATGTAAAATATTTAATTTTTTTATTTATAATTAATTAAGAAATAGTTTTTATTAATATTATATTTATGTTGAAAGTTTATAATTAGTAATTAATTAAATTAAACATTATAATTTAACAGTTACATAATATATATTTAAAAATTATAAATATTTTTATCCAACCAAAATGGTGACAAAAAAAAGGAGGAGAGAACCCGGGGGGGCCTCCCGGAGGGGGGAGGGGGGTCGAAGGGGGAGGCCCCGCTGCGGGGGGAGGGGAGGTGGAAGGTGTAGCGATGCGAGGGCGGAGTCTGGGAGGCGAAGTCGGGTGAGGGAGGGGTCTACGATTGTTACTGATATTTGGAGGAAGTACGTGTGGTAGTGAGCTGGTGGATTTGATCATTTGTTTGTAGTTAACTAATAGTGTCTTCGGTCTGGATTCGACAAGAACTTAACACTTACTTAATTCATACAAATCTCTAAAATTAACATAAAGAATTGAATAAAATATTTCAAACCACAAACGTAGAAACAGTATTTACATAAGTGACTCCTAATGTAGTTTTGTATGTGATTTGGTGTGTTGAAAGGTGTATAGGGTGTGTATGTGGAGTTAGATTAATGCAAAATCATTAAAAATCAAATATCTCAAATAGATTTTGTAGAGTTATGTATGAAATTATTACGTTGTAATAAGTCGATTAAAAGTATACTGCTGTTAAGATAGCATTAGTGCTGCAAAAAATACTTAATAATGATGACTTCTACATTTATTATAACTTCATACGTTAGTAAATATAATACTATAATTTTTGTGAAACTTTACTAATGGATTGTTTTCACTTGGTTTTGGACTAAACATTTGCAGAAAAAAGCAAAGAAAGTGTTAGATAAATGATGTAAAAGCTGGTTATTAGAGAAAATAGACAGAGAGTTATTGGTAGATAAAAAAAATAGAGAGAATATGTGAGAAAAAAAACAGAAAGAGAAGCTTGAGGAATAAAAATAGACAGAGAATGATAGGTGATAAAAGATTAGAGAGATAGTGGTGAGTTAAAAATCCAAAAGATAGTGAAAATATTAAAAATCAGACAAAGGTAATTGGAATGAATTTGGAGTTAATGCTGTGACATCCAGTTAATGTTGTTACATAAACTTAATACTGCTGGTAAAAGTTAATGCTGCTAGGTATAAACTTACTACTGCTGTTGAAAGTTAATGCTACTAGGCATAAACTTACTACTGCTGTTTAAAGTTAATGCTGCCAGGCATAAACTTACTACTTGTTGATCCCAATGAACAGATCTTAAACTCCTTAGCTTGATGTAAGGTTTAGTATCCTTGGATAAATCCAAAGGTACTAAGACTGAAACTTTGAGTATATGAAATTAAACTATCGCGGAACTAGTTTATATCACTAAAAAATATAAGAAAAAGTATGTTAGAAAAGACAAACAGAAATACAATCAAAACAATAAGCTTCAATATATTAATACGAACACTCTTTGACAAGGTTAGGGTTTACAACCTTGAAGCTATGACAATGACTCGTTTTTGGTACATTGAATTCTATACCCTAGGACCTCCTTTTATACACCAAGGAGTCCTACAAGGCTTACAATACTTTCCTAAGTTATCATAATCTTTTAAACAAATAACTTATACATATCTTTTACAAAAATAACTCAATACTTATCTTTGTAAGTATTCTTGTTCTCCAATCCTTTCTCTTGTCTTTATCCATTTGACAGTAGAAACTTTTCCAAGCAGTTGTAATCTTTCAGCAGTTTAAACCAGCAGCATTAACTTTTAAACTAGCAACACTAACTGAGCACAAGGAGTAGTAAGTACTTAGAATATTTTCTTCATTCTTTATCAGCAGTACTAAGTTACATTAGCAGTACTAACTTTATGCTAGCAGTTGTAACTTTACTCTAGCAGTACTAACATATACTAGCAGTACTTGTAACACCCTTAAATCTGAGTATGCAGCGGAATGTTGAATATCCGAAGGCGTTACATTATTGGGTCAATAGCACAAGATCAGAGAACGACTACTAAACGTGTCGTTTGAAAAGATACTTTGGATTAACAACATACCATGTTTTGTTACATAGCTCATGCTTTCATATGGATCAACAAAATAGATAAAGATCCCGGTTTATAACAATATGATCCCAAAAGTGTAATAAGACCCCGAAATCTTAAGTGATGACTCTTCATTATTGACACCCAAGTGTAAATCGCACCTTGTGCCTTATTGACCTTGAAAAACATGCTTAAACTCTGTCAAACATAAAGTTGGTGAATTCATAGGTTTATGTTTAAATCAGTGTAGAACGCAAGATTTTAAAGTGTACATATCAGCAACAAATGCAAACATCATAAAAGTAATTACTTTATCCGTAACTCATACACCGAAGCTCGGACATGTATAGATGCAAAATATAAATTTACCAACAAGTGTCCGTAAAGATGTGCTAACCCCGCAACATCCCAGATTCGACATGTATGCGTTCATTCCAATGATAGTCTAGGTCACCCGAATGGGGATTATGTCAACCCTAATAATCTATCCATAACATTCACGCCTACACAATGTAATCCCAATCACATCAATATGCAATTACAGTTCATGATCATGGACCATAATGGGTTATGGTAACTTAGGCAAACACGAAATCATAGTATAAAGGTACCACTTGCGTCCAGTTGTTAAACAAAGCATTTATCACCACCAAGGAAGTAAATCATTTAAATCACATTGTAAAGCATGGGGCTATGAACACATTGCCGGTAGTTCTCGAATGATAACAAATATCCAAGTAAGCAGTGGATCACACCGTTAAGTACCTAAGTAAGTACGGTCAAGTCTTAGTTTACACATTTAAACTAACGACTCATTGTATAAACTAAATTCCATTTTAAGTTTATATATATACCGTTATCACTTGTGTAGTGATGCACAAGATCATTGTTTTTATAATATCGATGGTTCTCGATAATCGTGAAATCATTATTGATAAATATACCTATTTATTAACGTGTTATTAAAGCCGTCGATGTCCGAATATCTTAATGTTTGACCGACTCGTTAAGTGTTTTATTCATTTCACTTTTCTCACAAACGTACCCGAAGGTTTTTAGTCGTTACCTTTTAGTCCCTAGGTTTATAAGTGATGACATTTACACTTCAACTTTCTAGTTACAAGAATGACATAACTAGTCCTTCAAATTTCAGAATTTTACAACTTAGGTCCTTATGGTTTTAAATTAGTCTCTAATGTTTCAGGATGTACAGGAATGGTCCCTGGAGTTATTGCCAATTCGGAAATGACAATTCAAATCCCTTAGGTTTCGAAAATTACATTTTTAGTCCTTTGACTTGCGAAAATTCCATTTTAGCTCTAAATCAAGTTCAACAAGTGTTATTTTTCCATGCTAAGCTTAATTAAGTTCATAAAAAGTTGTTTCGGCTTAAAATAAGCTTATCGAGCTTATTTTTGGCTTAACGGGCCTTATTGGGCCCGTTAAGGTCCGTTTAGCTTTTTAGAGGCCCGTTATAGTTTTAATAAGTTTAAATGTTTACAATAAGCTCACGAGAGTCTGTTAAGCTTAAAATAAGCTCGGTGAGCTTATTGAAGCTTATTTCGAGCTTATTGGGCCCGTAAGCCCAATAGCTTGGCCCGATGTACCTTTTAATGTTTCTAAGCTTTCACTAGACCATATTCAACTTGTATTAAGCCCAATTAAACTGTTTATATTTCGGCTTATTTAAAATAAGCTAATAAGCTAATAGTGTTTTCATTTGGGCCGGTCTTGGGCCTGTTAAGGCTCGTTATGGGTCTCGAGGAACTTCGTTGGGTCCATTAGGGTCCGCTAAGCTCATTTAGGCCTAATAAGCACTTTGGAGGTCGGTTTGCTTATTTAGCTTATTCGATAAGCTAATAAGCTCACCGTTGGGCCTATTGGGCCCGATAGTAATCCGATTGGGTTCTAGGGGTTAGGGCTCGGCCCATTGACATTATTTGAGTCCATTAAGTCCCTTTTAACTTGTATAAGCTGCGTAAATGTTACCGATAAGCTGTTAAAGCTTATTGTGGGCTTATGGCGCTTGTTGGGCTCGCAAATGGGCTAGTAAGCCCTTTAAAGGTTCGGTTGGGTTTCTAAATGAGACGGGAACCCTATGTGAAGCAAAATGAGTATTCCCAATTATGATTAAGCCCAAGTGTCTTATTAAAACCGCGCTTATTAATAAGCACTCGTTGGGCCTGTGTTGGGCTTGATAGAGGCCCTGTTAGGGTTCGTTAGTTCTAAGAGAAAATACGAGTGTTCATACTAGGCCCTTAAGTCACAACAAGCTCATTAGTGTTTAAGCTACGATGAATAAGCGTCCAAGCCTATATTCGTGGCTTATGGGCCTTGTGAGCTCACGAAGATGGGTCGCGTAGCCCACTAAGGGTCTGAATGGTTTATTAGTGAGTTATGGTTCCGTTTAATCGTCTAGCACCAAAGCGAATGTGTTTAACATTTTCTAAGCGCGATCCCTAGCATGCAACCATTTAATAATGTTGTATACATGTTCCTACACCATCTCATCGTGTTTACCACAGTAGTTTACGTGAAGTTATATGTGTATGGCATCTCATCAAGGTTGGCAATGTGACAAGGAAGTGTGCGTAGACCATGCAAGGAGGTCGAACCATGCATGTTTCACGTAACCTTGAGTTTTAAACTCGAAATATAAGCAAAACTAGAATTCAATAAATGATGTATGAATATGAAAGATAACGTAGAGGACATAGAATGACTTACTATAGTCCTAGTGTCTTATTTGTGAATTACGAAGCAAACCTGAATCGTTTGCACCTTAAACGCGTGTAGTCCCAACTCCAAGACATCGTAACACTTCTCTTACACCTTTATATGTGGCGATCTTACACGTACCTTGTGTCCTTAGAAGGGAGACGTGGGGGTGTGTGTGCTCGGTAATGTGAGGACCGTATGCAAGAGGGTATAAACGGGTATGGCCTTTTCTTGGGAGAGTTTAAGGGTCTTGGAAATGTATCAAGTGAGCTTATGAGTGTGTATTTATAGACAATAAATTGGTTACTTACTCCTTAGTCCTATAAGAACCAAACCGTGCCCTCCTAAGTGTGGTTTTGAGGATTTCTAGTTGATCACACATGGTTTTGAGTTAAACCACCTTAGTACATGTTTTAATTGCCTAGGTGATGTACAAGATTGAGTTTGATTAGGCAAATCTCAAAGATTTGTGTACATATGTGCATGTGTCGCGGTTAACCACCCAAAGGAGCCAAGCAAGTCATTAACCAAGGTGTAATAGCCCTTTAGGAGACCATTAGTACCCATATTTAATGGAACAAGGATGTACATGTACTTAAAGATCAAGAATAGGGATTTGCTAGTTAATAAATCCACATGGGACGATTTGTTGTGAGTTTTCTTGCCCAATTTCGGGAACCAAGAGATATTAATGCAAGACATTAGTAAATTTTTATGTCTAGGTGTTTAATACGGGTATTGGTTTGAGTCTAGGTAGTCTAGGTATTTCCGGGGTGCGTCCAAATGTATTTTATCGCGAAACGTAACCCCTTTACGTGACCAATAAAAATAAAATACTCAAAGTACAATAATTATTCTCAAAATAATTATTCCTTACTTGGTTGATGTAAACCTTAATTTATTTGGTGACCGTTTACATTCATTGATTATTTCTAGTCTACGCGGTTTAGCTCAAAAGTAAACATTTAAAAGTAAACGCGTATCGGACTAAAATAAATAGTGATCATTAGTATAGTAGTACAAATGAACAAAATGAGAAATGTTATAGTCATCCACCCGTAAAAGAGCTTTGTTCCTCAAAGCTTAAGGACCATGTGGGTAGATGACGAAGCCCGGTTTTGAAGTAGTTGTGGTATTTTTGTTGAAACGAATCTTCACGTTCCCAGGTGAACCTCAGAGGACCGCCGCCTAGAGTTCCAGCGAACCTTAACCATTTGTAACCGGCTCCGCTCAATCGTTTGATTTCCCGTTCCATGATTTCAACGGGCTCTTCCACAAACTGGAGCTTATCGTCAACATGAATTCCTTCTAACGGCATGACTAATGGTTCGTCGGCGTAACATTTCTTCAGATTTGATACATGGAAAGTGTGGTGAACTCTGCTCAACTCTTGAGGAAGTTCCAGCCTGTAGGCAACCTTTCCAACTTTTGCTAACACTTTGAAAGGTCCGGCGTATCTCGGGTTCCAGCTGCCCCTCTTACCAACCGTTTTAAAACAATGACTCCTTTCCAAGGTGAGACCTTGAGCATAACTCTGTCTCCAACTTCGAACTCCATCGGCTTTCGCTTCCGATCAGCGTAGCTCTTTTGTCGATCATGTGCCGCTTGCATCCTTTGCTTGATCAGGACGATCTTTTCTGTTGTTTCTTGGATTAATTCCGGACCAGTCAGTTGGGCTTCCCCAACCTCGGCCCAGCACACTGGTGATCGACATTTTCGACCATACAACGCCTCATAAGGGGCGGCCTTTATGCTAGCGTGATAACTGTTGTTGTAAGAGAATTCGGCCAATGGCAAATGCTTAACCCAGCCTTTGCCAAAATCAATCACGCAAGCACGTAGCATGTCCTCGAGAGTTTGGATGGTCCTCTCGCTCTGACCGTCAGTTTCTGGATGATACGCAGTGCTCATGCTAATATCCGTACCCAAAGCTTTTTGAAATGATCTCCAAAAATTTGAAGTGAATCTCCCATCACGATCGCAGATAATCGAGGTAGGTATCCTGTGTCTTGCCACTATCCTGTTCAAGTACAACCTCGCCAATTTATCCAACAGATCGTTCTCCCGTATGGGTAGAAAGTGAGCAGATTTTGTAAGTCGATCCACAATCACCCAGATGGTGTCGAAACCTTGTGACGACCTAGGAAGTTTGGTGATAAAATCCATTGTTATATTATCCCACTTCCACTCGGGTATCTCTGGTTGTACTAGCAATCCTGATGGCCTTTGGTGTTCGGCCTTGACCCTTGCACATGTTAGGCATTTGCTAACATACGTGGCAATGTCAGCCTTCATGTTTGGCCACCAAAATAATTTCTTCACCATCTGGTACTCTTATCGAACCAGGATGGATAGAAAATATTTCGACTTGTAGATTTCCGTGCATAATCACGGATCTTAAGTCTCCATAGCAAGGTATCCAAATCGTGAGTGGTGTAGTTCTTCTCGTGAACTTTTAACTGTCGAGAAGCATAGGCAATCACCTTCTCTCGCTGCATTAACACCGCACCTAAGCCTTTGTGTGACGCATCACAGTATACCACAAAGTCTTCGCTCCCTTCAGGTAAAGCCAGAATTGGGGCACTGCACAATTTCTGCTTTATCAACTGGAAGGCGTTCTCTTCCTTTTCTCCCCAATCGAACTTGATTCCCTTCTGAGTAAGATTTCGTCATGACTTAGCAATCTTCTGAAAATCCTTTCAATGAACCTTCGATAGTAACCGGGCAAGACCTAGAAAGTTGCGGATCTCCGTTGGGGGTCCTGGGAGATGTGCTCAAGTCCATGATAACTCTAACTTGGCGTCCAATTATGCCTCTACTATCAATGACATGTCCTAGAAATTGTACCTTCGGGATCCAAAATTCACATTTTGAAACTTGCGTACAACTACTCCTTCTTGAGCAATTCAAAATTGCTTTAAGTGTTCTATCATGCTCCCTTTCGTCCTTTGAATAATAAGTATAGTCATCGATTAAGACAATAAACGAACTTATCCAATTAGGTTTGCATACTCGGTCATGAGGTCCAATGGAATACTGCAGGTGCGTTGTCAGTCCAAATGGCATAACCTGGAGCTCGTAATGGCCAAACCGATTTCGAAATGCCGGTCTTCGGGACGTCTTTGTTCTCGTCACTCTAAGCTGTTGATATCCGGATCTCAACGATCTTCGAATAAATTACTGGATCCTTAAGTTGATCAAACAATCGTCGATCCTCAGGAGTGGATAATGATTCTTTACTGTCAGTTTGATTAACTCACGAGTAGTCTATGCACATCCTGAATGAACCGTCCTTCTTTTTGACAAATAAAACCGGGGCTCCCCAAGGTGAGGAACTAGGCCTTATGAAACCTTTGTCAGAAAGCTCTTGTAATTGTTCTGCTAATTCCTTCATTTCGGATGGGGCCAATCGATATGGTGCTCGAGCTACGGGAGCGGCTCCTGGAATTAAGTCGATTTGAAATTCCACCGGTCGAGCCGGAGGAAGACCGGGCAAGTCCTCGGGAAACACTTCTGGAAAATCCCGGACGATTGGTACGTCCTCTATCTGTTTCCTTTCCGACTTGTCCTCCTCTTTCTTGGCGGATATCTGTGCTAAAAAGACCTGGCATCCCTTGGCCATGTACTCTTGAGCTTTTGAATATGAGATAACGGCAACCGGGATTCTCTCCCGTTGCTACTTTCGTTTCCGCGAAAAGTTAAAGTTTCATTCCCGTAGGGAACTTGAACGAGTTTCTCATCGCATACGATCACAGCGTGATATCTTCTTAACCAGTCCATACCGATAATTACCTCGAAACTACCCAATTCTACTGGCATTAGATCTATGTTGAACGGATGGTCTACTAAGAGAAATACAAGGGCAACCTCGTATAATTGTTGTCATAACTTGACTAATTTTCCACAGCTAACTCGACATCATATCACTTTTCTTATGAAGTTGGGACGATTGTTTTATCAGGAACTAAATGCAAGTGGATATAAATACTTCTATCGGTACCAGTGTCGAATAAGATAAGCATGTGTTATTTAAGATGAACTACCCGTGCCAACATTCGCATCAGTTTCCCTTTGCAATCTCCCCTCTTATTCTGCATCCAACAGCATAAACCTCAACCCTTGTGCATTCCCATTTCCTCCATTTTTATTCTTCAGTTTTGGACAATCTCTTTTGAAGTGTCCTGGTGCCCCACACTCAAAACAGCCATTTCCTTTGGGAGTTGCCCCATTGCCCTTCTAAGTGTTAGCAACATTTGTGTTACCAGTATTCCTGCAATCTCGAGCAAAGTGTCCTATCTTGTTGCACTTGTGGCACTTCTGGGTGCACGGGCCATTGTGGTGGAGATGGCACTTAGTGCACTTGGGCAAAGATCCCCCATACGGCTTCTTTTTTCCTGTCCCCATATTGTAGACCTTGGCGACATTTTGCCTTTTGAAGGGTTGCTGTTGGTGATTATGGTTGTTTCTGGATGAATCATCAGCCCTCCTTTTGTTGTCAGATTGGCTTTCCGCGTAGGTGAGGAGTTTCTGATCCATCAAGTCATTGGCCAACTCAATAGTCTCATCTAATGTCTTGGGTTTGGCAGCTTTGACGTTCCCTAAATGTTGTCAGGAAGTCCACTGAGGACTTGTCAACCTTCTCGTTTCATTGGCAACAACTTGGGTACATATCAGGTTGAGTTAACTCTTGGAAACGTTCAGTGTATGCTGGAATGTTCGTTTCCCTTGACTTTTAAGTTCCACAGCTCGAATTCTATCTCATGATTCACCCTGGGGACCAATACCTTGTCCGTCATCTTTCTACTTGAATACTTCCCAATTCATGGCATATGCCTCTGGACCTAAGGATTCATATCTGACATTTCACCAAGTCAAGTGC
The DNA here is from genome assembly GCA_026074375.1 of Tanacetum coccineum. NCBI lineage: Eukaryota > Viridiplantae > Streptophyta > Magnoliopsida > Asterales > Asteraceae > Tanacetum > Tanacetum coccineum. The sequence goes on from BQNB010000209.1 coordinate 88,006, forward strand.
GCACCTAACAGAGTGCGAGGTGGCAACCTTAACTTATTCTCAATGGACACAACGTACTGATATTTGAAACGATACCAACGTTTCAATCCATCTATTAAACCGACCTACGCCTTCACCCCTTTGAAGTATCAAAAGTGGCACTTCATGAAATCTAGCGTAAAAACAAGGACGCGTTAGTTTGCACGTATCTTCGGTTATCCCCTGTGCGAACTCTTGCTTCCATCCTCATTGAGGAGGAGTTCGCAAGAGAGCTTGGTCGATCATTGCTTGGACGGATTCTGGGGTCATGTTTGATTGGGTTGGTGTCAATGACTGGAGTGTTTGGTACTCATCTGTTGTAGGTGCCATGATTTGTCTAGATCACAAAAGACAAAACATGAGGTTATATGACAGAATATAATAATATATAGATGAGATAATCCACACAAGCGAAGTATACAGTACAAAGTGACACATCTATTTCATTCATAACTTTGAAAAATTTTCATGAGATAGTCGTCTGAATACACATAATACAATACAAAAGATCTAAGGCTATGCTAGCGGGGTGAACCCCTAATACTTAACATGCCTGTACAATGACCTAGCAAAATACAATAACATAAATCACTAGATGTGACTGTCGGCGTCCCCAGAAGCCTCCTGGTGATCTGGAACCCTAGCCTCTGGTCCCGACTGTCTAGCTATCCTCCGCTGCTCTCGCAGTGCTAACAACTCAGCCTGCATGTCGCTCATCTCTCGCCTCATATCTCTGATGACTCGGAGAGTCTCTACCATCTGGTCCTGGCGCCTACGATCAGTCTCTCGAAGTGCTGCTAACTCAGTCTGCTGCATATGAAAGCGAGTCTCGTGTACCTGGTGCTGTGTCTGAATGAGAGTACTCTGCAGCTGTAGCTGTGTCTGGTGTGCCTGTAGATGTCCTCATGTGCATACAACATGATCTCTATTTGGTCTGAAGCTCCCTGAAGATTGCCTGACTCAATCCTATCGAATGAGCCCAAGCCTCTCGGGAAGCATAGGCCTCCTCCTCCACCATCCATACTGTCTCCTGGAGAGTCATCCTATCCCCCATAAGTAAGTCGACCCGCTGCGAGTTCATATCGACTCGCTGTGATATACGAGACCTACCATCCTGAGCATCCTCTAGTAGGGCATACAAGTCCTGTGTATCCCGCTCATGGAGCTCAGCAAGCTCTACGACCCTAGTGTTGACCTCTCCCACGGTCATAGGTGCTATCTCTGGAACTGCCTCTGCCGGAAAAAAAAAAAAAAAAAAATAAAAAAAAAAAAAAAAAAATAAAAAAAAAATAAAAAAAAAAAAAAAAAAAAAAAAAAAAAATAGACAGAAATTATTAAAAAAAAAAAAAAAAAAAACCAAAACACAAAACAAAAAAAAAAAAAAAGAAAAAAAACCAAAAAAAAAAAATAAATCTTAAAATAAAAAAAAGAAAAAGAAAAATAAGAAAAAAAAATCTAACCAAGTAATCCCAATCCCGTACCCAACATCTCTAATCCCTTGTCGCCTCTCTTCAGCATCTACTGTGCTGACAAAACCATAATCTATCCCTCGACCTCTGGTAGGTCTAGCAGTGGAACTCTCTCCGATCTCATATCTAGAGCCTATAGTGGACAAATACAACCTCTTGCGGGGAGGCTGCTCAGACTCGGGAATATCATCCCTACAGTCAACAGGTGATGGCATGGATAGAGATGGGGTGTGGTGTAATGAGTGTGGTGGTAATGCGGAGTAACTGCTTCAATGAAGAGCTGGGTGGATGCTATCCCTGATGTCCTGGTTATTGGTTAGACATCCAGAGATGGTGTGTAAAGGTGGTGAATGATCAGGTGGAGCCGTGCACCTAGCAAGCGCTCCCCTGCAGAGGGTGTTGATAGTAGATAGTGTGGTTGTAGATGTGATGGGGTAGTCATAGGTCAGAAGTCACCTCACCTCTGCCTCTAGGTTGGAATGGATATGGAAGTCTGGGGGGTCGATGGTAATCCTAGCCCCAATGGTAATGTCAGTGGAGGGTGGTGGTATAATAGGCTCTGTTCCCTCAGGTGGGAAGACAGGCTCATCAGCAGGTATGACGGTAGTAGAGTCAGCCGGAGCTAAGTGCTCCTCCTCCTCCTCCTCGTCCTCCTCATCCTCCTCGTCCTCATCCTCATCCCTGGCGTCATCCCCAGATGAATCGCCGTCATCATCATCTCCATCATCTCCCCCGTCCATAGGATAGTCAACCGGACCATCCTCTGTCTCATCATCCTCGTACTCCTCTGGATCCTCCTCGGGATCCGACTCAGTAATATATCCAGGTGACTCAGCAGTGGGTGAATCAACAGGTGGTAATGGCTGTTCCTCAGCCGGAAACTCATGGTCGTCCTCTAATGGTATATACTCAGGGTATATAGGCTCTGGCACGTAGTCAGGATCATGTGCCTGTATGAACCTAGGCTCGCGCTCATCCTCATCCTGAGGAACTGGTAGTATCTGTAGATTCTCTGGACCTAGTATGTAATCTGGTGACGGTGGGAAACAGGCGTACGGAAGTCCCGTCGTATCCTAGTACGGATGACCCGTGGTATGTCCTCCATCCGATATCTCCTCATAATCGCTCCCCAAAAAGCCTGCCGTGCTCAGAGTCGTGTACGAACTGATGTGAATTTAACATCAGACGACGCTGAAGACATTGGATACTGCAAAAGTGACAATAACTTATATAAGTATTACTTATAAAAAAAAAATGATGTGATATGTTTTGTAAGGCATTTAATAAAAAAGTTCCTTATAGTAATTATACCGTAATATCATTTATGTACACGTATATTAATTAGGTAAGCACTTATACCCCTACTAAATGCTAAGGCAATCATGTCATGTAAGCATATATTGCGCTAGAACGTAAACAAGTAATTGCATGTATTCCATCAAATCCCATTTGTGAAAACAGTTTTGAAAATAGGTTATATAGTCCAGACATAAACATTGACTTGTTCTCTATAACCTGGCTCTGATTGCCAACTGAACACCCTCAAATCTTGAGTATAGCAGCGGAAGTTTAACATCCGAAGGCGTTATATTTATTGGGTCAATAGCACAAGATATGAGAACGACCACTAAACGTGTCATTTGAAAAAGATACATTGGATTAACAAAATACTTGTTTGTTACATAAGCTCATGGCTTCAAAAGGTTCCAACAAAATAGATAAAATTCCGGTTAATAACAATTGGTCCCAAGAGTGTAATAAGACCCCAAATCTTAATCGTTGACCCTCTTCAATTATTGACTCCCAATATATCATCGCACCTTGTGCCTTATTTGACCTGAAAAACATGCTTAAAACGACAAACATATACATTGGTGAATTCATATGTTTATGTAAATCAGTGTTAGTACGGCAAGATTTCCAAGTGTATGATTTAAGCAACAAATGCAAACATCATAAAACGTAATTTCGTTTCCTAAGCTCATGACACCGAAGCTCGACATGTGTGGATGCAATTATAATTTGCCAACAAGTGTCCGTGAATGATGTGCTAACCCCGCAACATCATAGATTCGACATGGTATGCATTCGTTCCCAGGGATAGCCTGGGGTGGTGGGAGTCACCCAACGGGGAGGTCAATCCCTAATAGATCTATCCCAAACATTCGCGCCCACACAATGAAATTCCCAATACAACTAAATGCAATACAATTCTTGATCAAGGACATAATGCGGTTATGGTAACTTAGGCATAACACTAAATCATAGTATAAAAATGAACACTTGCGTCCAGTTTGTAAAACAAGCATGTTATCACCCGCAAGAAGTAAATCATTTAAATAATTGTAAAGCATGGTGCTTTAAACATCACTTATCCGGTAGTCTCGAATGATAAAAATACCTAGTAAGCATGGATCACACCGTTAGTATCCTAAGTAATTACGTTCAAGTCTTAGTTTACACATTTAAACTAACGACTCATTGTATAAACAAAATTCCCACCCCCATTTTTAATTTTATGATAATACGTTATCACTTGTGTATTGATAACACAGATCATTGATTTTAAAATATCCGATGGTTCTCGATAATCGTAGAAATCATTATTGATAAATAAACTAATTATTAACGTGTTATTAAGCCGTCGAGTCTGAATATCTTAATGTTGACCGACTCGTTAAGTGTTTTATTCATTTCACTTTTCTCACAAACGTACCCGAAGGTTTTTAGTCGTTACCTTTTAGTCCCTAGGTTTATAAGTAATAACATTTACACTTCAACTTTCTAGTTACAAGAATGACATAATTAGTCCTTTAACTTTCGGGACTTTACAACTTAGGTCCTTAGGGTCTTAAATTTGTCTCTAATGTTTCAGGATGTACAGGAATGGTCCCTAGAGTTATTGCCAATTCGGAAAAGACAATTCAAATCCCTTAGGTTTCGAGAATTACATTTTTAGTCCTTTGACTGCGAAACAATTCCATTTAGGCTCTAAATCAAGATTAAACAAGTGTTTATTTTTTCGCCATGCTAAGCTTAATTAAGTTCATAAAAAGTTGTTTCGGCTTAAAATAAGCTTATCGAGCTTATTTTTGGCTTAACGGGCCTTATTGGGCCCGTTAAGGTCCGTTTAGCTTTTTAGAGGTCAGTTATAGTTTTAATAAGTCTAAATGTTCATAATAAGTTCACGAGAGTCTGTTAAGCCTAAAATAAGCTCGGTGAGCTTATTGAAGCTTATTTCGAGTTTATTGGGCCCGTAAGCCCAATAGCTTGGCCTGATGAAACTAATAATGTTTCTAATGACTCACTAGACCATATTCAACTTGTATTAAGCCCAATTAAACTGTTTATATTTCGGCTTATTTAAAATAAGCTAATAAGCTAATAGTGTTTTCATTTGGGCCGGTCTTGGGCCTGTTAAGGCTCGTTATGGGTCTCGAGGAACTTCGTTGGGTCCATTAGGGTCTGCTAAGCTCATTTAGGTCTAATAAGCACTTTGGAGGTTGGTTTGCTTATTTAGCTTATTCGATAAGCTAATTAGCTCACCGTTGGGCCTATTGGGCCCGATAGTAATCCGATTGGGTTCTAGGGGTTAGGGCTTGGCCCATTGACATTATTTGAGTCCATTAAGTCCTTTTTAACTTGTATAAGCTGCGTAAATGTTACCGATAAGCTGTTAAAGCTTATTGTGAGCTTATGGCGCTTGTTGGGCTCTCAAATAGGCTAGTAAGCCCTTTAAAGGTTCGGTTGGGTTTCTAAATGAGACGGGAACCCTATGTGAAGCAAAATGAGTATTCCCAATTATGATTAAGCCCGAGTGGCTTATTAATAAGCCGCGGCTTATTAATAAGCTCTCGTTGGGCCTTGTTGGGCTTGATAGAGGCCCGTTAGGGGTTCGTTTGGTTCTAAGAGAAATACGAGTGGTTCATCTAGGCCCTTAAGTCTACAACAAGCTCATTAAGTCGTTTAAGCTCGTGAATAAGCCGTCCTAGCTTATTCGTGGCTTATGGGCCTTGTGAGCTCACAAAGATGGGTCGCGTAGCCCACTAAAATTGGGGGGGGGGGGGGGGGGGGGGGTTTTTGTGTGTGTGAAAAAAAAAAAAAAAAAGGGTCCGAATGGTTTAATTAGTGAGTCTTATTGTTTCTTTTAATCGTCTAGCACCAAAGCGAATGTGTTTAACATTTTCTAAGCGCGATCCCTAGTATGCAACCATTTAATAATGTTGTATACATGTTCCTACACCATCTCATCGTGTTTACCACAGTAGTTTACGTGAAGTTATATGTGTATGGCATCTCACAAGGTTGCATTGTGACAAGGAAGTGTGCGTGAACCATGCATGGGTCGAACCATGCATGTTTCACGTAACCTTGAGTTTTAAACTCGAAATATAAGCAAAACTAGAATTCAATAAATGATGTATGAATATGAAAGACAACGTAGAGGACATAGAATGACTTACTATAGTCCTAGTGTCTTATTTGTGAATTGCGAAGCAAACCCGAATCGTTTGCACCTTAAACGCGTGTAGTCCCAAGCTCCAAGACTCGTACACTTCTCTTAACACCTTTATATGCGATCTTACACGTACCTTGTGTCCTTAGAAGGGAGACGTGGGGGTGTGTGTGTTTGGTAATGTGAGGACCGTATGCAAGAGGGTATAAACGGGTATGGCCTTTTCTTGGGAGAGTTTAAGGAATTGGAAATATAATCAGTGAGCTTATAGAGTGTATTATAGAGCAATAAATTTGTTACTAACTTCTTAGTCCTATAACGAAATGTGGTGTGGGTGTGTTTTGTTGTTTTGGTTAAAAAAAACCGTCCCCTCCTAATGTGGTTTTTGAGGATTATAGTTGATCACACATGGTTTGAGTTAAACCACATTAGTAACATGTTTTAATTGCCTAGGTGATGTACAAGATTGAGTTTGATTAGGCAAATCTCAAAGATTTGTGTACATATGTGCATGTGTCACAGTTAACCACCCAAAGGAGCCAAGCAAGTCATTAACCAAGGTGTAATAGCCCTTTAGGAGACCATTAGTACTCATATTTAATGGAACAAGGATGTACATGTACTTAAAGATCAAGAATAGGGATTTTGCATTTAATAAATTCCCACATGGACGATTTTTGTGAGTTTTCTTGCCCAATTTCTAGAACCAAAGAGATAATTTAAAGCAAGACATTAGTAAAAATTTATGTCACTAGGTGTTTAATACGGTATTGGTTTTGAGTCTAGGTTAGTACTAGGTATTTCCGGTGCGTACCAAATGGATTTTATCGCCGAAACGTTAACCCCTTTTACGAGACCATTAAAAATAAAATACTCAAAGTACAATAAATTATTCTCAAAATAATATTCCTTACTTGGTTGAGTAAACCTAATTTTTTTGTGACCGTTTAACTTCAATTGAATTATTTCTAGTCTACGCGGTTTAGCTCAAAAGTAAACATTTAAAAGTAAACGCGTATCGGACTAAAATAAATAGTGATCATTAATATAGTCGTACAATGACACGAAAATGAGAAATGTTACAATACTAACTTTTACACTAACAGTACTAATATATACTAACAATAATAACTAGCAGTAGTAACTTTATACTACTAGTATTAACAACTTAGCATAATTTTCATTAGTATCAGCAATAGTACAAAGTATACCTGAGTAGTATTAACTTTAAGAATTGTCTTGAAGTCTTTAAATCCCAACAATCCTCCCCTAAACTTGATGTTCGTCTTCTAAATCTTCAAGTTTCTTTGTTAAAAAGTCTTCATCACTATCAAAAGGATGCATTCAAACACTTCATTGAACCTTTTCTTGCTTTGTCATAAGCTTAAGTAGTTGATAGCACATCTCATTCTAATGATCAGCTTGAAGTTTCTTGTTGAGCATATTTGTGATTGTTATTGGTGTGAGGGGATATCTCTTCTCAACTAACATAAAGACATGTAGATTTCTAAACCTTACAAAGTGCACTCCACAGTTATCAAACAGCTTCCAAACAGTCACTTTGTACCCTTGTAGACTTCTCCATACTTCACTCTTTATGTCAGGTTCAAACATAACTTTCAAATCTCCCTATAACACTCTTTCATAGTCATCCTCTGGCCTTGTATTCTCATGTTTAGCTTTAACCAACTTCCAGAGGGTCTCCAAGTCTTCTCTATCAATACCCTGAAGCATCTTTATCATTGATGAATACCTTTTTGAGCTTCCATCAGCCCTTATCAATTTAAAGTATCCCATCCTTCCATCTTTATCAATCTTGTAGTCAACAATCACTGGAGGCTTAGTAGCTAGAGGTATAGCATCAATTGCTACCTCATCATCTTTAACTATCTCAATATGCCTTTTCATCTCTGCCTCCTCTTGATCATCATCACCCTTTTGCTTCTTAGCCTTTTCCTGTTCTAATTCATCACCTGCTCTTTTAGAACTACCTTCTGCTTTTGTCTTACTGCCTTTCACCAACTCTGTATTCATATCTACAAAAGTGTTTACCCTTTTCATCTCTTTATCAAACATTTCCTGGATCTCATCATAACTTTTGCTCTTCAGCTGATTGTGTTTATATCCAGCCATGTTCTTTAAATAGGTAGACATTGTATTTCTCTTTTGTGCCTTAGTTGGTGGCTTGCTCCTTTTCTCTTGAGCTCTTAATGCTGCAAAGTGTTTCTTTCTCTTCTCCAAGAGTTCTACAAATAATTTTGACTTTTCTTCAATACTCAACTGTTCTTGTTCTTTTATTTGCATTTGTTGAGCCAATTGAAAGTCAACATCCATTATAGCTTGTGTGTTATCCCATGATTCAAGTAAATCTATGTTGGCTTCTTCTTCCTTTTGCCTTGCAATCCTCTCTTCTTCTATAAGTTCAGCTTGCAACTGAGCTTCAAGATTTCTAGCTATTTCTTCATCAAGAGCAACTTGATCTTCTTCTTCAAAGGTACTTTAGGCTCTACCATTATTCCTTTGCCTTTGTCTTTAGCCTGTGGGAGTTGTGATGCTTGTAAAGATGATGATGTTGTTTTGAATTCACTTGGCTCTTGAACTACAACCCCTTTAGCTTTGGGTCTTGTAGTCATAGTTGTTGTAGCAGCAGATGTAATAGCTGGGTTTAGCTGCTTTAATTTCTATCAGAGTCTGAGCCAGAGTCAACTCATCAATAATTGTTGTTGTAGCATTGACAGTAGTAACTTCAACATTAGCAGTAGTAACTACTTCACCAGCAGTAGTAACTGGATCAGCAGCACTAACTTCCTTTTCACCAACATCTTTTTCCTGCTCTTCCAACACATATGTATCAAACATTAGGTTGTCATCATCCATCTCTTGAGTCTCATCCCCAGAGTCACTTTTGCATCAGCATCAAGATCAACAATTTTCCTCCCCTGTTTGGATGCATCCTCTTGAGCACCTAAACTGACATCATTAGAGGATTCTACCCTGCTAGCTGATCCAACCTTCCTTAATCTCTTGAACCCTGGTGTTCTTGACTTCAGTCTCTTTTCCAAACTCTTTACTCTTCTCTTCAAGCTCTCAATCTCCAAAGCTTGATTAGATTTTGTAGTCTCTAGTGCAAGAACTCTTGACTGTAATTGGGTACAAAATTCATCAATTCAATAAGTTTCATTCAATCCTCACCACTTTGAGGTGGATCACAGGAAGGGGTAGATACATGAGCCTCATCAGGAGTCTCTTCAGTAGTAGGCTCTGTAGGAGCACTATCTTTCCTCTGTTTTCTTCTTGACTTCTTCTTTTTAGGTTTGGATGATGATGGTTGAGAAATAATGGGTGTGGAATGGGAATCAGTAGGAGTAGCTGAATTTGCACCCTCTTCTTGATTAGCTTGAACCATCATTGTTGCAAACAGGGGTGTTACTTTCCTAGAAAAATCTTTTTCTTCTCTCTTCATGTTGGCAAAGATTTTCTTTGTGTGTGAGGGGTTAACATAAGTCTTCTTGTGATGCAACATATCACCAAGCTGTTAATTAATAAACACATGTACAAATCGTAGATACATCAAAAATTTAACCCCTCCCTCTAAGTGCTTTACCATAGCATCAACGATATACTTGGACATGTTACAATTTTGGTTTGTGTCCAAGCATATGATTGCAGAGGCCATAGTGCTACTGAATTCGTTCCATGCAGTGGTCTTAGCACTGAGGCATTGCGTAATGGTATGAATCAAAAACTTCTATTGTAGAGAAAAGAAAGCTTTATAGAATGTAAGTTTCGGAGAAGGTTTTTCATACCCCATCCTCGCCAGTTCTTCAAAGATAGTAGCAGTTGGCAAACAATCAGTACCACTTGCATCATCCAACTTAAGATCACTTCTTATACTTGTCTCTGTGATGATCACCTTCTTCTTATCAACTAGGGCTTGTAACTGACGTTCTCCATTAACCGTCTTTACCTTTGCGGTTGCCTAAAACTGTTCAATGCAAGATCTATAAATGGTTGGATTGACCGTTAACGCATATTAGACAGAACTTGTATTTAGAAAATCAATAATTTCCTCAAACCAATTACTTTCTTTGGGTTTCTCCAAGAACGCAACCAAATTGTGAGTGTCAGCAAACTTTAAGGTCGACATTGTGTGGGTTAATGATTAAGATGAAATTGAGATAGGGTATAATGAATTAAAGGCATATCAAGGTGTAAAATCGATTGAATGCGTGATTGAAACCCTTAATCAAAGTATTTATGAAATCACCCTCAATAGCATTAACTTGAACTTGGTAGCATTAAGTTAAGCATAACAGTATTAACTAACCCAGCAATATAAAGTGATGCCTGGCAGCATTAACTTATGCCTAACAGCAGTAAGTGTATGCCTAGCAACTTAAACTAATAGTAAGTTTAAGCTTAGCAGCATTAACTTTGATACACCAGCATTAACTCCAATTTCATTCCAAAAAGCATTTCCATCATGAATTTTGACTCTCACAAGCTCTCTTTCTATTTTTGATCTCACAATATCTCTCATTTCTTTTTCTTACCAATTCACTCTATTTGTTTTTATATCACCAACTCTCTTTCTATTTTCAACTCACTATATCTCTTATTTCTTTTTCTTACCAATTCACTCTATCTATTTTTATATCATAAATCAAGAGCCCTAACAGACAGTTTGGTACAAAATTCTATCAATTCCTTTAGTTTCATGTTGTCCTCCTCACTTCCAAGTGTGTTAACTCTTGAGAGAGGTGGATCATTGGACTGTTTAGATGCGGCCTCAAACCTAATTTGAGCTTCTGCACCCCCCAATATGGTATCTTGGCACATGGGACCACTACCTAAGCTAGTTTCCTGAGAAAGAGACTCATTAAGTGTTGCCATGGATTGGGTCCTATTTATGTTACCACTGTCCTGCTCTGCTTCTAAGCTAGAAGCAGTAGTGGTAGCCCTTTCCATTCTGTCTTCCCACTCCTTAATGACAGTCTCATCTGATACAAGGAGAATAGGTCCACTAGACTGAGATATCTCAGTGGTCCTTTTGGCTTTCCTAGGTTTTTGAGTCTTTTTGGGTTAAGATAATGATGGAACAGTGATTGGTTCAAGATTAAATAGTGAGACAGTTGTGGATGTGTGTTGGGGTTTAGTGGGATTTCCTGACCCTTCACCCACTTCTGCTTAATGATACATTCTCTTTCATCCAATCTTAATTAACCTCCCTTCAAACAATACTTCAAAGATTAAGTAATCCAATGCTAGTAATAAGAAAGTTAAACCTGCTAACATTAAAAGCCTTTGTGAGAAGATCTGCAACATTGTGGTCTGTGTGAATCTTGATCACTTGAATCAACTTCTTCTCATAAGAATCTCTGATGAAATGGTGCTTAATCTCTATGTGCTTAGTTTTAGAGTGAAACACTGGATTCTTCACAATACAAATGGTGCTCTCATTAACAATGTAAATCTTGGTGTTCATGAAATTGAACCCATAATCAAGCATCTGATTTTGGATCCATAACAACATTGTACATAAGCAATTGGCAGCAGCTAACATCTCTGCTTCAGTTGTTGAGATGGTTACCACTGTTTGCTTTTTTACATTGCATGAAATTAACCCTATTTTGCCAGAAATTGATCAACCTCATGTTCGTTGGATTTCCTGTCTCAAGTGCTATTCTCAGGCTAATCTATATCTAAAAAAGCTTCCAAGTCAAATGGTGAATCCCTAGGATACCAAAGGCCCAATTTAGGTTGACCTTTTAAGTATCTAAAGATTCTCTTCACATCATGAAGATGTGAGACTTTAGGAGTAACTTGGAACCTTGCACAAGCACAAGCAGCAAACATTATGTCAGGCCTAGAAGCTGTTAAGTACATTAATGATCCAATCATTTATCTATATAAGTGAACATCACATCTAAAGCTTCTTCATCCTTGAGCAATGCTTTGTTAGTCTCAATTAGAGTGCTTGTTGTCTTCATTGTGACAAAATCAAACTTCTTCAATATATCAGCCATATACTTGTCTTGGGACCGATGTGAAGGATTCATTCATCTCTCTAGCCATGACATGTAACCTTAAGAAGTAAGTCAGCTTCCCCCATAGAACTCATCTGAAACTTCTTGTGCATCAAACTTTCAAAAACTCTATACATTAAAGGCCTTTCTTAGTAGACACAAAGATGATGTCATTCTAAAATTATCTGTACTAAAGGATTTCACCATGTGTTCTTTCTTGTTAAATCAAAGTCTTATCATTGTTCTCTTCTAAATCATTTTCTAATAAGTATGTAGAAAAGGTATCATAACAAGGCTCTAGGGAGTTAATGTAGCACATATAAAGCTTTTTCTACCTTATAAACTTTATCAGGGAACTGTGGATCTTCAAAACCAGGAGGTTGGCACACATACACCTCCTCTTCAATAGTACCATATAAAAAGGCACTCTTCACATCCATTTGGTACACAATAAACCCCATAAATGATGCATAGGCCAAAAATAACCTGATTGCTTCTATCCTTGCAACAGGAGCAAAAACCTCATCATAATCAATGCCTTCTTCTTGGGTGTAACCTTGTGCAACCAGTCTTGCCTTGTTTCTAACTACTATCCCTCTCTCATCTTTCTTGTTTCTATAGACCCATTTTGTTCCAATGGCATGCTTGCCTTTGGGTAAATCAACCAATCTCCAAACCTTCTGCAATCTAAACTGTAGCAACTCATCTTGCATTGCCTCTATCCAGCTTGGATCTGTCAAAGCTTGTGTCACTTTCTTGGGTTCTATTTGTGAGAGAAAACAGGCAAATAAGCAGTTTTGATAATCTTTGTGATTTGTTCTCCTCTGCTTTTTGATGTAACTGACCATAGCAAGTTCTTCAGAAATCTTGGTCATCCTCCTTGTTTGAGTAGCTGAATTTATGTCTCCAATGATCTGGTCTTTAGGATGATCCTTGTGAATTCTGGTTGTGGGAATAGGACTGACATTCATGGTGGTTTCCAAGTTGTTAGGGTCAGCCTTTGCACCCACATTTTCATCATCATATGCACCACTAAAGATACCAGTATTTAAAAGATTAGCAGTATCCTCCAAATCAGGCATAAGAGGATCAGTAGGAAGATCATCAGCATTAGTAAAACTTTGCCCAGCATCACTAACAGATGGACTAACAGTAAAAACTCTGTTAGTGCTATTAGCATAACCTTGCTTCTGTTGAATAAGCAAATTATCCAATTCAGCTCTAAAATCTTGCACATTCCGGTCACTTTCTTTATTTGAAGCTCCTCCTTCCTTATCTTGACCATTTCTTTCACCTTCATTTGCTGGTTCTTCATTAGTCTTTTTACGAGCACGATTAGCAACTGCATCCTTTGAGCTCTTGGACCTGTATAAAGTTAAAGGTAGCTGAATTTATTGTTGAGTTAATTATTCTTATTACCATGCAGTTCTTATTAGTTGATTCATCTGCTGTAACTGGCTCATAATTTATAGTGTTTGTTTGTTAATCAATATCAAAAGGAGCCTTCTGTCCCATCCTTGCATCAATGGGTTTGTTTTTTAGAAAGGGTTATGTGCAGCGTTTTTCTTCTACCTTCCTTAGTTACTAGTGTTAAATACCCTAAAAGCTTTGTTCTATTTATAGGAGTATTCCAACAAGAACCCTCATCAGCTTTCCCATTATATTTGCCTAGGAGTTCTAAAGGTTTTATTTTGAATAGTCACAGGACACCTAATAGGTCTCATTTAACTTATACAGGTGGTCTACCATGTATTAGTTTCCATAAAGGTGTTTGTTGTGTTGCTTGGTCACTTATAACCCTATTCTGTAAAAATATTACTGCTGTACTATCTACTTCACGCCAAAAAGTTGTAGTAATATATGAATCTGCTAGCATAGTCCTAGATGCCTCTATTAGTGTCCTATTCTTTCTTTCAGCAACTCTATTTTGTTGTGGAGTTCTGGCAACACTAAACTCCCTCTTAATCCCTTTCATCCCACAGAACTGATTATGTCATTTTTATTTTTAATACTCAGTTCCATTTCCCAAAAAAAAATCTGATAATTTTAACCTTATGATTTATTTGGTTTTCTATGCCAGTAATAAAAGTTTTAAGGATCCCACTAGTCTCATCCTTAGTGGCCAAAAAGAAAACCCAACTAAACTTACTATAGTCATCTGTGACGACTAGGCTAAATTTGCTTTTGATTGATATCCTTACAGATGTTGGCCTATAATAAATGCATATGCACATATGTAAGGGTTGCCTGGATAGAGCTCACAAGCTTGGTCTTACAAGAGGCTTTTGGTTGCGCTTTCCTTTCTCAAGCAACACAAGTATGGTCATTTTCAAAAAGCTTTGAAGGCAAACCTCTAACAAGGTTTCCCTTCACAAGTTTGTTCATAGTTTTAAAGTTTATATGACCATTGCCATTCCTATGCATAAATTTGACTCATCATGTAGCATTTGCAAATTAAAACAAGTCAAATCCTCCTGAAAGGAACCTAACATTCTATAGATCAAACTGTAAATGTTGTTCTGTATGGGGAACTTAAGCAAGACGTTGACTTCATCAAGTAGCTAAAGTGGAGATTAATAAAGACATTCAGTCTCAGTGAAAAGAACATTGTTTTTCTTGTCACACATTTGTAAGACAGAGAAAGGGTTAAACTTAAGTTCCTTTACAAAGTATACATCTTCAAAGTCTAATTTCCCAGTCCTAATTTTACCTTTTCCAGTAATTTTTACCTCCTTTCCGACTTCCTGCAAATGCAAACAAAATCCACATCAACCTCTTGAAATCTGAAGTAAGGATCCTTTTTTCCTGTTCATAGGCCTTAGAGCATCAACTGTCAAAAAATCTTTGTTCCTAATAAAGTATATTGTGATTACCCGTACTGAAAATGAGAGGAATTAGTTTCTCTTGGGGACCAAGCCGTTACTGACTTGAGTCTTCTTGTAGATAAACATAGTCAAATCTTATTAGCATCTAGTATGATCCATTTCTTTGGACTTATGGTCTATAACATTTCTCTGTTGGTTCTCCAAATTCCAGCATGTTAAGGACTTAACAGCATTTCCTTTATTTTTTATCCACTAGCAGCCTAACCTACTGTTTTGGCCACAGCACAGTAGTTACATTGTTAACCCTAACAGTTTTAACTTTTTCATTAAGATTATATGTTTTAGCTGCTGATTTTTAGTTAAAAGTCCTTCTTACTAGCGAATGTGCTTTAAAATAAGAATATGTTTTGGGTAATGCATCATTCACTTTTGATTTAGGGGCAGTAGTATTAACAGGCCTGGCAGTACTAATTGATGCTGCTGCTCTTGGAGAGTTTTTGTAACACCCCTAAAATGCGATACGCAGTGGAATACAACGATTGGGGTGCCCACTTCATAATACATGCACACGAGTCCCAGTAAAAGTTCAAAAGATAAGTTATAAACACAAACTTTTCTTATTTCATTTATAGAAATGATAGAGTTACATAGGTCCCAATCCCATCAAGAAATTATTTCTAAAAGTAAACAAACACGACTTGATTTCTAAAAACACTTGTTTAGTTTATGACACAATTCACCGAGACACGTCCTTATATCGCGTTCCGTCCCATCCAAGCCTTTCAACAGCAATTAACCTGAGATACATGCTTTTAAAAATGTCAAACAAACGTTGAGTGAATTATGGAGTTTACAAATATATGTTAGAACGAATATATTGGTCAGGAAAACGTTATAACGTTGGCTCGTTAAGTCAAGTTAATTGAACAAGAGTGATTTCCAACTTAAAGAGCCCGTGCGACGTGAAATTAAAACACATTCATCCCGGTAGGACGAAATCATGACCGAAAGTATGACACTTCTTCCTAATACTAACCACAATATGTCCGTTTTGACAGGGTAAGTATGGTCCAACGGATTCAATTTGACAAGGTGGTCCCAACGGATTCAAACCCCGGACTGGGTTGTCAAACCCAATAGATCTATTTAATGTATTAGCGTTCACCAACACATGGTAACTAAAGGTCACATAGCAAAAAGGCATATACTCAGTAGTGAAGGAATCATATTTAAGTATCAAAACAGTCTGCGTTCAATTTCACAAAACAAGCAATATATCCCCCTCGCAGAGTTAAAAACATTAAAAACTTTAAAAGCGAGGCTATGAACTCACCTTGATCAAAAGCCGATAATCAAACAATGAAGTCTAGCACGAAAATCCACAAACGCGATAACGACCTATAATTAGAGTCGCTCGATTACTATATCGAAAAGTATAATCAACGATGCGTACATCGTATCAACAAAATCATATATATTGTATATATATTTTCATACATGTGATGAAAAATCCACTTGCGCCTTAGATCTTAAAACCCCACAATATTAGGTTACGATCATTCTTTTATTCACACCTCGCTTAATCGAATACTTTCTATTTTAAGAAACTTTCTATTTTTGGAAAGTTTACTATTTTCGGAAAGTTACAATATTTAGTAAGTTTCGTTATCAAAATATATTTGTTATAATATTTAGTTATCTCGTCGAACCCTCGACATTCAATGTGGTTATTAATTACTCATATCGGGATTATGTCCCGTATGTTACTATTTTTAGAACTATATCCGTTCATAAAACTCGTTAAGTCTAATTTGTTATACTCGTAAAAATAATAGCGTTTATTATTTTTATAAACATTCAATAAGTCTTATATTAACCCGTTGACTTTTTAAAGTCAACATTTGACTTTCTTTGACTTTTATAATTATATATATTTTTACCCAAATCTGACCCGCGCCAAACGACCCTCTAAATCACATTTTCACGATTCGGAGTAAAAAGAGATTTTATGCGAAACGATATTCCGGACAACTTTTTAGTTTTAGCCGAGACCTGAATCTCGACAGAAAATGACCAAAATGCCCCTGCAAGTTTCTGCAGGAACTTGTATTTTTAATAAAAACGCAGCAGTTTGACCATCGGTTTTGACCCGCTATATCACGTTTTCGTGACTTTGACCAAAAAGAGATTTTATAGAAAACGTCATTCCGGACAACTTTCGTGTTTCGCCGGAAGGCCGAAACGGACTCGAAAGTGCCCAAAATCGTAATAAAAAAAAGATTAAAAGATTAGAGATAACCGAACGAGACAAAAAAATGCGAAGATGACGAGATGAGACCCATTCCATAAGCTTCAAAACCATTTCCATAACCTCCAAGATTAAACCGAAAATAATCAACTACTAATTTCTTTCAATAGTCTTCCATAAATCTTCTCTTAACAACAAACCACAACTCAATCATCACTAATTAGCTTTTGAGTAAAACAACTATTAATATCAAATTTGCTAAACAAAAAAAAGCAACTGAAGTGAATTAAAAATTAAGATTGTAAACATTAAAACTAGAGCTTTAAATGGCATTAAAAAAACAACTACTTGAACACAAAATTAATGCATATATATAAGAATGGGACGAGTGACAAGAATTAAAGAAAGTAAAGCATTAAAGTTGTAATCTCCTACTGTGTAGATCTAACGTTTCCAAAAAAAATAAAAAAATAAACATAGAACAAAGAAAAGATAAGATATGATAAAGATGTTGCCGCGTTAAATATAAGCAGAAGTGTGGCATGAATTCTCTTTTTTCTTCACTTGGGCTCGCGTTGCCTGGACCTTCGATTCGTAGCTCTCCATGTTGGGCCTAGTTTTAATCATCAACCATGTTGGGCTGAGATGGGCTGCAGTTTCTTTGAGGCTTCCAGTTATTAACTAGGCTTCAATTATTAATAATAATAGTGGGTCGGTCCGACCCATATAAATGGTGTCGGGCTGGCCCAATAAGAGATGAAGGCGCCGTCAGACTCGAAATCTCGTGCTCTTTTTAATTTTGTGCTCGGTTTTGTCCGGTTTGGCTTCCTTTTTGTCCTTTAGTGAATATCCGTTACCTGCACAGTACAAACACAAAAACAAGCATATATATGGCATTTTATGTGCGTTTTTGGTCGTTTAAGGTCGCTTTATTAAGTAAAAGGTATGTGTAATTAAGCACATACCAAAATCCCCCATACTAAGATATTGTCGTGTCCTCACGCAATGCCATAAGTAACACTTAGAAAACCAAGAATCTCAATCCCCCTCGACTAATTACCTCGAAAAGTAGCTAAGTGTTCATCAAAGGGAATTAAAGAATCATTAGCTTTGAAACCCCCGGTTTTTTCCCATTTTTAAACAAATACACATATTTTTCCACACATATTTTGTATTTTTCCTTTTTTCTTATTCTTTAGCAACTAACTAAATGTTTGGACTTCGTTATTTTTCATAACATTAGGGTCACGTGAAAAGAAGCAAACTTTTAATCCTAAAATGCTCAAAAAGATAAATTCATCGTCCCCGACTTTTCACTTGTCCCAAACCAAGCTTAAAACGAAATCACCGTTAAATATAAGTTAAGATGCTAACACTACTCATATTTATAACTTGTGAACTTTTCACTCCCGACAATTATTGTATATTAGGTGAATGTGCCATTTCGAATTTCAACTTTGGATCAACGTTTTGCAAAATTTCTATGCTTCACGTTCCACCCGAGAATAATGAGTTTGAAGGCGAGATCATCCCATGTAGCGACTTTCGTCTCGGCACATCCCAACCTCGCGGCTAAGTGACCAGGCTTTTGACACCCCACAGAGACTAGTATCGGGACTCACGGACCTTTGGTTTCATAAACTCTTAGGTTTCCCGTTTACACATAGCTTATTTTTTAAAAACTTAAAATGAAATAGTCAAAGTTCAAAAGCATATTTAAATTTAACAAAAAGAGATCTTACATTTATTAACCACACTTAATATTAAACATAACCATGATGCAATTGTAACCCTCGACCTTTTAGAATGCTGCAACATCGGTTGTGAGCCGGCAAGATGCAGCAACTTTAAATTCAGTCTCGATTTATTAATTTTTAACTAAGGCTCTTCTTTAGAAGGCGTACACGGTTGTGAGCCGGCAAGATGCAAATAAACGTTATCACCCACAGTATATAAATTAATACTCAATCATTATTTTTTCATTATTTTTTTATCACATTTCACACTTTATTTCACGATATAAAGAAGACTTCTTTTTGGAAAATTTAAGTATAAATTTGAACTAAGACAAAAATTATTGTTATCGACTACATAAAAATTGTTGAATATTAAGTTAATTTCAAAATACAACTTTATTATTCCGGTTAGGAGCTTATGGGAGAAAAAGCCTCAAATTACATACATGAGCTCTTAAGATTTCCAAATA
This sequence comes from Tanacetum coccineum, assembly GCA_026074375.1. Classification (NCBI taxonomy): domain Eukaryota; kingdom Viridiplantae; phylum Streptophyta; class Magnoliopsida; order Asterales; family Asteraceae; genus Tanacetum; species Tanacetum coccineum. The sequence continues at coordinate 107,254 of BQNB010000209.1, forward strand.
ATCCTTGTTTAGCATCCAACTCATACTTAACTCTATCATTTTTCATTCTTCGCGAAAATCCGCGAATGCTTAGTCTAAAAGTTAAGGAACAAGCTAGAGCTCAACACGCTCGATCGAGTCAAAATTTATTCTTATTCTACCCAGCAGGAAAGTCAAAATTGTGACAAAACACTTAATCTTATTTTTGAAAATTTTTAAATTTTTTCATTTTTTTGAAATTTTGGTGGTAAAAACGGGATTTACTGAAAACAACGGCTGCAAGGCACAATCAAATCAAGATACCCCCCCCCCCGCCCCCCCCCATACTAGAAAAAACATAGTCATCAATGTTTAAAGCGTACCTACGTCATACTAAAGACCGGTTTAATGAATTATGCCTAAAGATTAAACTTAGTCCGATAATTCACAATACCTCCATTTTTCGATATTAATATGACTATTTTACCCTTTGACTTTTTTGGTTCCGACATGACTTTTGAACTTTTTGACTTTTATACGTGTCATATAAAAAACGATTACCCACCTACCAGCGTACTGGTAAAAATTTTTGAAACGTTTTTTAAATTAATAAATATTAATTTGATTATTAGTCGATTCATTTCAAATTCATTTTTCTAACTTATTTGACATTGAAAACGAGAAAATATATTTTATATTTCCTGAATATTTTAACAAAAAAGACCCGCGAAATTACTTTGTCCACAACTCGGACTCTAAAGCAAATATGATGTAAAACGACAATCTGACAACTTTTTTATTTTTGCCACGAGACTTGAAACCAAAGCAGAAAATGACTGAAATGCCTCATGAAAAAAAGATTTAGAAACGAGGAAATAATTAAATTATATTTAATTAACAGTTTTATTAAATGAAAATATTTAATAAATTAGTCATTATTTTATTCGAAAACGTTTGTTGATAACGCGAATATATGAGTTAGAAATATAATTTTTCTTTTTATTTCAGACGAGACGTAACTGGTTCACTAAATAAATAACGAACATTTTTATAAATATTATAAATTATAAAAATGTTTATGAAATATTATCAAGTAAATACTCATTTTTATCGGAAAAATGATTTGAAAAACGATGGCGCAAGTTTCGTGATCTGAACCACCCGTTAAGTCGCCCAAACGAGTCCCGAACCACTATTTTATAAAAGATTACTCAAAAGTTATACTTTAGGTCCCTGGGGAATATTTATAAAATCTACCCTCAATTATCTTTAACTTGCCTTTTACTTTTAAAGTTTTTATATAAATAAAAATTTTATAAAATTTTCATTTCATTTTCCATAAAACTAAACACACACACACAAATACACACTCTCTCCCTCCTCCATCTTCCCTAAAAATCCGGCCACCCTTCCCGCCGCCACCGGCCACCATGCCGCCGCCGCCGGAAAAGTTTTTCGGCGAGCGTTCCGGCCGAAACCAAATGTTATTCCTCGTGACCCGATCTACTCGATCCCCCTTGTCACGCGCCTCCACGCCGCTCACCCTTACTCCGGCTGCCTCCCCACCGCAGCCACTATAACACCACCGAACCTCCGCCAGCCGCTGCCTCACCTCCATCAACGCCATTGCCACCCCCAATGACGTCAACCCCATCAACATCTTCACCACTCGTGTCACCATCCCACCACCAACACCACCATTTCCCGGGCCCACCCTACCGCGGCTCAGCCGCGTACCCCACCACCTCCCACTTTGATGGATGGTTGGTTTATTTGTGTATTCATTTTTATTATTATTAATTTTAAAGGGTGTTTGTTTTCTGATTTTACAACCCGAAAAGAGTGTTTGGTTGTGTGTTTAACAGCCATGAGGGGCGTTTGGTTTTGTGGGTTAACAACAGTGGGTGCGTTTGGCTTGCTATTTTACAGCAGTGGGTGCGTTTGGTTGGCTGTTTAGCAGCGATAGGGTGTGTTTGTTTATTGCGTTTTTTGCAGCCCCAAGGGCGTTTGTGGTTTCCGGGCCTTACCAGCCCTAAGGGTGCGTTTGGCTCTTGGGTTAACAGCCCCAACATGGTCTTTGTTCGCTGTCAACCGCCGCCCTAAGGGTTGTTCGGGAACAGCACCCCAATAAGGGGTGTTTTTGGTTTTTACATGATTCATTTTTACTTGTCGATTTCGTATATATGTATATATTGAAACACGCGGATAAATTGCAACATAGTTTTGATTTAGTGGAACACGTTGAAACTTGATAAATATGGAAATGTCATACAAACGGCAAAGTCATGCCGAAATTTCTAAAAATCTTTATACTTAGTCACTATTTCGGTTACACTTTTTATTATTTTGAAACCCTATAGAAGAGAGATTAAAATCATAGTCTTAAGATTTTTATTATAATAATACAATAAACCGGTAAATGAACGAAAGATATACTTTTACAAACAAAACAACTAGTTTAGTTAAAACGCGCAACGAAACACTAATATATATAACATTATTTTATAATACTAATAAATAAAATAATAAGTTTTGTAAAAAAACTTTAAAAACGTCCTTTATTTAATTCGTAACTTTAAAACGGTATTACTTTTTACGGCAAAAACATTTTATTAATTTAATTGGTGACTTTTGAAAACGCGTCGAATTATATTATTACCATTATTTTTAACCACGTTTCTTATATAATACTTGTAAAGTATTATATACTACGACTTTTCCTTTTGAATGTTTGTCTTTATTAATATACTTCACCATAGGAATTATATATTGTTCATTTTTCATAGGTAATATAAAAAAAAATTATTATATACGGAATATATTACATATTTTGCGTGTGTTTTTCGATTTATTTTATTTAACCAACCACCAAACTCATCCAACTTGAAATCCAAATCCCTTATCAACGTGTCGCGTTGATGTGCTCATCCATCGGAAAACCCTAATTCATCAACCCAAGCTAATGGGTTTTAGCCGTTAAGTTAAGCTGCATCTTCTTGGTCGAGCCATTCTGTTCTCCGTTTGTGCTGTGCTTATTATTTGCATTTCTGCTAGTTGCTCTGCAACATCAAGGTGAGTTCATAGCCCCACATTTTACTCGTTTTGAATAAATGTTTTATTATCTTTTGGGGTGAGAAACATGCTCGTTTACAAACTTGTTTACGTTACCGAATTTCCAACTCGTTTACACACTAATTACAAACCTGGTTACTTGATTGATATCACACTCTTTTCTGCTTATGGATTTAAGTACTCAAAGCTATTTACGAATAAAATGGTTATTTCTTCATTGGACACAAGTGTTTTCAGTTACCATATCCTATTTACGTGTTGCCTAAGTTTGCTTAACAAACCTCGAACTACTGCCCGAATTATCATGAACTGTTAATTTCTCGACCGGAGGACCGGTTGAGGGAGCGCGAGTGAATAAATAGATCTATTGGGACTAATTATCCCTATCCGGGTAAGCATGCACTTACTTGTTTCTGTCGTCGATGAACAAACGGATATATGTCATGTCGATTGTGCACTATGGTGGTCTTTGGTTTGGGACACCGGTTAAGGGCAGGAATACTATGCAACAGGATGTAACATGCCCTGTTGACTAAATTAGCTTCGGTGTCATGAGCTTAGCGCAACAGTATACACTTTTCATGCGATATTGTATTCGTTATAATAGTCGCATGTGCTTTGTACGTAAAGTTATATCTCCTATAACTGTCACGTGCGTACTGTAAACTTGTGGTCCACACTACTTTGATTGAACGTTTCTGATTATTAAATGTTTTTCGTAATACATTGAGTGAAGCTGTATTCACTAAACGTTTTTGGTCCTCATAAATGTTACTATAAACCTATAGGAATCACTCAAACTTTATGTTTGACCGTTTTAGCATGTTTTCTCAGGTACTACTTTGGACTTCTTGATGTGCTATGAGGAGTCCTACGTGCAATATGAACTCTTTTCAAGACTTATCAAAATATCATACTCCGTTGTCTTTTTGAAAACAAATTATGCTTCCGCATACATTTTTTACTATATCTATCCCGCAAAAGTCTAAATTTCTTAAAATATAGTTAAAACTTATTTATATTTAAACAATGCAACGAGTTATGATTTTCAAAACGTCCATTAGTGGTCGTTCCCTTTGCCTTGTGTTCAAAATATGATGACGTCACGCCCCCGGACACGTATTCCGTCCAGGCCCCGTTTGGGGGTGTGACAGATTGGTATCAGAGCCAAGGTTATAGAGAACCAGGTAGAATATCTAGGTAGATATCTAGGTCTGGACTATAACCAGTATGTGATCCTTACGTGCTTTTATGTGTGCCTTATACGTGTTTTGCTATGGCGTATACCTGAGAACCATTTTTCCTTGAGCATGCTATGATATGGGTTTATCTTTGCCCTGCGTTATTTTTCTATGCGCTTGTCTTTTCTCCGTGGTTATCTTTTCTTTGCGGGTATCTTTTCTTCGCGGTTTACGTTTGCCTTACGTATATTCCTCTATTTACTTATATGGAAGTTGTTTATATAGATATTAAACTTTTCTAAGACATTGTGGATGACACAATGGTCTCTAAAATTTGTCTAAGACATTGTGAGCGATGCAATGGTCTCGAACTTATTTTTCATAACCTTATACAATATCGTTTTACATGAACCCGTTACGGTTTTGTTTACATAGAATTATGTATGAATCTGAGTTTCACAAGTCTTGTATGGGCGGGATTTGTAACTGGAGGTTTAATATGATAATTGCTATGTAAACTTGTTCATAAAGATCCTTATCTTATTTATTTTAACCGTGTACTCAACTATTTTGAACTCTATGTCGATCTCCCCTGATTGTTTTACTCCCCGTCTCCGAAGACGAGTTTTAAACGCTCGTCCCATACTTATTGGAGCACCTGCATCGTCCTGTCATCCACCACCTTGAAGAACTTTGCGAGTACGCGTATTGCATCGGAAATTATTAAGTAGGGTGATTTATAATATCTTTATTTGAAAGGATTAGGACGCCTCTTCGTTTAAATAAATAAATTGTAAATCACCGAACCATAAGTTTATCAATTCATTATTTACATAAATTGGGACGCTTCTTTATGCAAATAATAAATTATAAATGAGTGGGCTTAATGGTATCCAATATGAGACGAGTACGAACTCTAACCCGACAATCACCAGAATCCGTTAAAAAGGTCTAGAAACACCATCGCGTCTTACCACTCAGCGGAACCTTAAAGCCTCACTTGAACTACCTGATCTCATTCTTATGTCATTACTTTTGCCGTTACAAATCCTTACGATCATGAACCATTGGTGGAGCTAACCTGCTTGTGCACTCTTGAGCTCATTAACTTGATTTATCCTCGAACTAACGACTGAGTGCGATATTTCATCACGTATCACGTGAGCTCTTCCGTGAGCTCCTCCTATTTGTTGACCTTTATTTTGGGGATATTGTTTTTTGAAATGTCCACTCTCCGCATTTCGTCACCATTTGTTATAGTTATTGTTGCTGTGTATAGTGAAACCAAAGTAGAGTCAGACTGAAATCTCTAAGAGTGATGCACTAGTATTTACCTGTGAATTTCGTATATTGTGTGGATTTCCCTAAATCCTTTGTTCAAATTGTGTCATGATGATTTTGTCAGTTACACTTTAATTCTCTAGTAAATATAAGTAAACTACTCCTTTACCGTCATACAACCATTTCACTATTATTATGTAAACTGTCTTACTGTTATTAACTAAGTGAATGGTATCCTATGAACTATTTTAGTGTCGTCTTATAAACATAGTTGTCACGTTATGAACTATTTTACACCAATCTACAAACCGTTTTCTAATAGCTTCCTATTTATTTTAACACCTTATAAATTATTTCGCTGTAAATTTATGAACTATGTCGTCGTCATCTTATGAACTACTTCGTGTCTTTTATAAACCATTACGTTGTCGCTTTATAAACTATTGGGTTGTCAACTCGTAAACCATTTGGCCATTACAGTTATTAAACGTCACGTAACTTCTCGTAAAACTCATTTTGTTACACCTCATAAAACATTTCCTGTTATCTAACAAAATACTTTGTGTCGTTATATAAACTACCTTGTTTTCATTAACACGAACTGTTTTGCTACCTTATAAACTATATCCGTGTTTAACAATAATCAGGTTCTCGACTCAAACCCTAATTCAAAGCAGATGGCAATTAGCAGGTAAACAACAATGATGAAGGTACAACAGGTCATGGATCTATTATAACAGGTTATTATGACACAATTAAAGAACAAGCAGCAGGATGTGACTCGTGTTATAGCAGCAGTTGTAAACCCAAATGATTTGTGGTGAATTTGTGGTTATATTCCTTTGTTCGTGAAGGAAAGAAGATGTAAAAAGGCAACAGGGTTTATGATTCATGAACGATTGTGGTTTGCAGATTATTTGGGATCAGTTATGCTGCTGTTGGCAAGAACAAAAAAGAATGACAACAAATTTGAGGATATGTTAAATAACATGAGGAGAAGTTTTTAGAATCGGTTATGGTAATGGTCCTAAATTTATGGGATTGTATTTGTTCCATATATAACTTCTAAGTACTGCTATGTTATTGCTGCTTGTGAATGATTAAAACCTTCCTTGTGAGTTAGTGCTGCTAAGGAACTTTTAGTATTGCTCTATATATAGTTTGTACTGCTTGAATGAGTGACAACTTTGTAACAGAAAATGTGTCGCTAAAGGTCATAGGAGGAAGGAGTCACCAAATCTGTGACAGTTTAGCAACAGCCTTGTGACAGAAAAAGTGTCGCTAACAGAATTAGGAGGAAGGAGAATGCAGCTCAGTGACAGTTTTTGTGACTATTTTACAAAGTGTCCTTAACAGTTGTTATCAGTTAGTACTGCTCGTACTGTCAAGTTTATTTTAGTACTGCTGATATTTGTTTGGTACTGCTGCTCGTTGGTTTTTAGATGGTTTGTACTGCTAGCATATAGCAGTTAATACTGCTAGGCATTTTCTAGTATTAGTACTGATGGGTTTGATTGTTAGTACTGCCAGAGTACTTTATACTGCTAGCTTTGTTCGATGTTGGACAACAGACGCGTTTGGATCTCGGATGGAACTGTTATTCACGACGGTTTATTATTATTGATTTTATGGTTCATTTTGGATTTATTGAAAAGGTGATTACGAAGACAATTGAATATTGCTTATTTGGTGTTGTAGTTAAGTTTCACAGATGCGTGTTCTTATTATATCTTAAACAGCTTACAACGTTTAAAGATAACTTGTTCGTGCTTAAATGGTGTTGACGAAGACTTGCAGAATCTAGCAAAAGTGTGTGATTTTTCTTATGGTGCTCAATGCTCACATTTGCTATCACTTGAAGGAGTTACGTTATTATGCTTAGTATCTTATTTTATAGGATAAATGAGGATTTTGTCAAGAGTTTGCGGTCTACTTATACTTTTCCATGTAGTATGAGTTCGACGTCACGTGGATAGTGCAAGACATAAGACACAAGTTTGGGAGATTCTACTTCTTTATCAAATTCGTTATACTTAGTTTTCTTCATCAGTGATCACTACATAGAGCCTACAGAGTTCGAGATTCAAGAGATGGTAAACATATTGGTTTCAGGGGAAGCTTATTGATTAAATGTTTAACCATCTACATGCACCACTTGAGGGGAAGTGTTTACAAGTTGCATATCTACACAAGACCCCTATTGGATGATTACAAAAAGGGGAAGAAGATTACTGTTTATTGATTTGCAGCTTATTATGTGTGGTGACATGTTCAAGAAGATCTTAAGTCAAGGGGAAGCTTTGAAGATTGTTTCATTCATGAAGATTGTTTTGTAATATCAAATAGGGGAAGATTGTTGGGATCTCAGATTTGATGATTACAAAATTACATATGCATAAATGAAGACGAATGAAACAACAAGGGACTAATATGACACTTTGGTATTCTACATATGGAAGAATTAAAAGCTAGAAGATTTCAATGAAGATAAGCATTGAAAAGTCAAAAAATATCAAAGATAAAGGAAGGTTTTAATTAGTTTTAATTAGCTTCCTAAATACAAATTAAGTTAGCTTCCTATGTAAGCTAGGTTTTCTTGTAAACCCTCTATATAAAGGGTATTAGAGGCGTCTGGTTTAGATATCCATCATAGTTAGATCTCTCCAATGAGAGTCTAATAGTTAGCTTATTAGTTAGTTTATAGTTTATTAGTATGAATAAAGAAAACCTTGTGATAACATTGATGTTCGTATTTGTTATTCCGCTGTGCTTTATATCATTCAATGTTATTATATCTTAGATGGGCAAAACGATCTATGAAGCCTACAATTAGGTTTCCACACACTTTTTGGTTCAAAGTAACTAACTTTTAAATAGATTTCAGCAACACATAATAGCGACGGTTTTACTGTCACTATTTACAACAGTCACATCTATTCAATGGTCACAACGACCTAGTGACGAATTTTCTGTCACAAACTTTGCCATTCATCGTATTCGAAATCAAGTTTATTAGTTTATACAAGCGTGCACTCCGCACCTCTAAACTTATATTATAACTTAACTTGAAATCACTTTGGTCTCGGGTAAATCACCATTACACAAAATGCTCGATGACACTAAAATCACCAATATATCCTAACCGAGCTTCACAACTGAGATGAGAATTGGCATTCAAAAAATAAGTGTGAGTGAGAATTAGGTTGTGTCTTACATGTCACAACCCGCAATTTTTAATATTTTAAATGACTATTTTACCCTTTGACTTTTTGGGTCCGACTTGACTTTTTGACTTTCTGACCTTTTACGGTCACATAAAAACGACTACCGCGTAGACGGTAAATTTTTGAAACATATTTAAATAATAAAACATATTTATTATTACATATTTGTCGTTTATAGATTTGATTTTTAATATCACTTAACTTGAAAACGAGAACATCTCGTAAGTTTTGAACACCGCACACAATGCGTACCAACACAAAAATAATTAAATTTATATTTAGTTATCACTTTTTATTTTAAAAATATTAAATAAATTATTTAGTATTTTATTCAAAAGTGTTTATTTAAAACGCGAATATTCGAGTCAAAGTTTTTAATTTTTACGGACAAAGCATGCCCGTGACACCCAATGGTACCAAATAAATAATAATGATTTTAAATATATTTTATAAAAATATTTATAATATTATAGTCATGTAAATACTCATTTTTACAGGAAAAATCATTTGGAAAACAACGGCGCAACTTTCTTATTTTGAATCAAATGTTAACTAGCCCAAACGAGTCCCAAACCAATATTTAACAAAAGTTACACTTTTGGTCCCTGGGGAGATATTTATAAAACCTACCCTAAAGTATCCTACACTTGACACATAAAAAAAAACCCTTCCTAGTATATAAGTATAACTCACTAGGGTTTTAATCATTTTTATCATTTGCCTCACACACACTCCCCTCCCCATTTAGGTTTCTGGCGCCGCCCTCCTTCTTCGGCCAGATTCCGGCGACAACCGCCACATCATCTCCATCGACCGCGCCACCTTTACCCTCGTCAGCCACCTCTGTACCACGCCACCATCATCATCACCCACCACCCATCAACGCACCATCTCAGCCGCGGCATAACAGCCGCGCACCACCATCACTTCGCGGCTCAGCCGCCGTATAAACCCCCACCACCACCTTCCTCTCTTTTCCTTGGATGGTTATATTGTTTTGCGTGTATTTAATTTAGTTTGTTTTATGGTTATTGATTTTAAGGGTGTTTGGATTCGTGTTTAAACAACCCATAAATGGTGTTTGTTTCTGGGTTTAAACTGCCCCAAAAAGGGGTGTTTGTTTCGCTGGATAGCAGCCCCAAACAGGGGTGTTTGGTTCAGCACATAGGGTGCGTTTGGTTGTTCTTCACAGCACCAAGGGTGCGTTGGTTTTGTGGTTATAAGCACCAAGGGGTGCGTTTTGTTGTCATAAACACCCAAAAGGGTGCGTTTCGTTTTTGAGCACCACAAGGGTGCGTCCGTTTATGTGGTTAACACACCTAAAAAGGGTGTTTGTTTAAGTGTATAACAGCCCATAAGGGCGTGTTTGGTTCGGCAGTTAACACCCGAACAGGGGTGTTTGGTTTCGCAGTCATGGGTGCGTTTGGCTTTTAAAACCACCCACATAGGGTGCGTTTGTGTGGCAGCCGCACCAAAGGAGTGCGTTTGGCTTTACTAAAAAGAGTGCGTTTGGTTTTATAAACAAGCCACAAGGGTGCGTTTGGCTGTGTAAAACAGCCACAAGGGTGCGTTTGGTTCGGTGGACAGCAACCCCAAAGGGGTGTTTGTTTGCTGCGATTTAACGGCCCCAAAGTGGTGTTTGGTTCTGCAGTGAATAACCCTTAAGGGTGCGTTTGGGACAGCAGCCCCCACTAAGGGGTGTGCTTGGTTTTTGCTTATTTTGTTATTTATTCGATATCGTACATATATATAGAATGAAATATGCGGATGTTTGCAATATAAATTGATTAAAAGTGGAAAAACATTGAAATTTATAAATATAGGAAACGTTGTTTAAACGGCAAGGTCATGCCGAAATTTCTAAAAATTGTTATGCTTCGTAAATTTTCATTAAAGTTTATATTAGTTTAGAAACCCGATAAATGGACAAAGTTATATAGTTTTTAAGATTTTTAAAAATATAATTATACACTAACGCGTCAACAAACGAAAACTATACTTTTATAAACAAGATAACTAGTTTAGTTAAAACGTGTAACGAAATACTAAATTATAAAATATTATTTTATAATTCCCAACTATAACTTTTGTAAAGTCTTTAAAACATCATTTACCTAACTCGTAACTTTAAAACGTGTAACTACTTTTATGCAAGAACTTTGTTATTAATTTAATTGGTGAATTTTGAAAACGCGTCGAATTATATTATTACCATTATTTTTAACCACGTTTCTTATATAATACTTGTAAAGTATTATATACTACGGCTTTTCCTTTTGAATGTTTGTCTTTATTATATACTTCACCATATGAATTATATAATTATTCATTTTTCATGTGTAATATATATGCGGAATATATTAACATACTTTGCGTGCGTTTTTCGATTTATTTTATTTAACCAACTACCAAACTCATCCAACCTGAAATCCAAATCCCTTATCAACCATACTTGTAATCCAAAAAACCTTTATCAAAGTGCCACATGTCGGCGTTGACCGTACTCATCTATCAGAAAACCCAAATGCATTCATCCTAAGCTAGTGGGTTATAACTGTTATGCTTAAGCTGCATATTTTTCGGTCGAGCCGATTCGTCATGCGTTTTTGTTTGCTGCATATTGGTTTGATTTCTGCTAGTTGCCTCCGCAACATCAAGGTGAGTTCATGCCCCAATTTTACTCGTTTTGACTAATTGTTTTATTATTTTTGGGGGTGAGAAACTTGCTCGTTTACAAACTCGTTTTATGTTACCGAATTTCATACTAGTTTACACACTAATTACATACCAGGTTACTTGATTGATATCAACCACTCTTTCTACTTATGGAATTAATGTACTTAAGTTGTTTATGAATAAAATGTTTTATTTCTTCAATTTGACACAAGTGTTTTACGGTTACCCATATCCTATTTAGTGTTGCCTATGTTTGCTTAAACAAAACCACACTACCTACTGCCCGATTTTTCATGAACTGTTAATCTCGACCAGAATGACCCGGTTGTGGGTAGCGCGAGTGAGGTACAATAGTTCCTATTGGAATCTTATTATACCTATCCGCTTTGGTTCCACTTAAAGAAGAACATAAGTATATACTGTCATGTTGATTGTGCAATTATGGTGGTCTTTGGTTTGGCGACACGGGTTAAAGGGCAGGATATACTATGCGACAGGATGTAACATGCCCTGTTGATTATTAGCTTCAGTGTCATGAGCTTAGCGCAACATTATACACTTTTCATGTGATATTGTATTTGTTATAATAGTCGCATGTGCTTTGTATGTGAAGTTATATCTCCTATAACTGTCACGCGTGTACTGTAAACTTGTGGTCCACACTACTTTGGTTGAACGTTTCTGATTACTAAATGTTTTTCGTAATACATTGAGTGAAGCTGTATTCACTAAACGTTTTTGGTCCTCATAAATGTTTTACTTAAACCTATGAATTCACTCAACTTTATGTTGACCGTTTTAGCATGTTTTTTTTAGGTGCTTAGCTTTGGACTTCTTGATGTGATATGTGGAGTCTACGTGCAATATGATTCTCTCTCTTTCAAGACTTTATTACCATTCATACTCGTTGTCTTTTGAAAACCAAATTATGCTTCTGCTATATTTTATTTTCGCTTCCGTAAATGTTTAAATTCCTTTAAGTGTTGTAAAACTTATTTTTTTTAAACAATGCAACGAGTTATGATTTTCAAAACGTCCATTAGTGGTCGTTCTCTTGTGCCTTGTGTTCGGATTATGATGACGTCATGCCCTCGGACACGTATTCCGTCCAGGCCCCGTCTGGGGGTGTGACAATATTGGCGCATTCTCTGGTCGGGATTAGTCTGAAGAAGGGTTACGTTGTTGACATGGAAGATAAGGAGTAGGCTTTCCTAAGTGTTGGTCTTCGGTATCATTTGTCATGATTTTCGGTTATGAGTTTTGTTATGGTTGAATGTTTTTTGTGTATGAACAAATTAGATTCTAGTGTCGACCTGTTTAGGTGTTGAAAATTCCTGTAATACTCTAATGTTTTTAATGGAATCAGTTACACCTTTTTCATATTGGGTTTACTGTTGATCGTGCTTTGTTTAGTTTGTGCAAAGATATTGGCATCCTCTTTTGGAATTAGAAAATATGTTTATAGTTAACCAAGTGTTTGTATCGTTTATAGGGTAACGTATGGCAATTGTTCAGAACATTTACTTTCGTTTCCAACTTTTAAGTTGTAGTTGTTAGCAATTGTTAGTGTTGCTTGCCAAACACCCTGTATTTGTTCAGAACAGTTGTAGTTTATAGCAAGTTTTAGTCATGCTTAATGACTCGAGGTTTATATATGTTACATGGATTGAAGAATATAATTTATGGAGTTTAGAATTGGGCGGTGTTGATTCATGCTAATTTAGAATTCCTTTTCCTTTGCTAACATATGGAGGTAGGATGTTGTATTTCAAATGTAGGAACCTACATAAAACTCATAGGTTATTAACAGAGTCTGAATTGGTTAATTGATTCATATTGTTAGGCATTTATAAAGCATGGTTTTTTTTCATGGAAATGGCGTTCGAATAGCGTTGCAGCAGAGTGTTGGTACCTCTTATGTGCGTTATGTTGAGCTCTGTGTCTATGCGGCTGTTGTGATTTTTCCGACGGTGATACAATTGTATGGGTCTAACTGGATCTCATTTGCCAACTGAACATCTCTTTTATAGGTATTTTTTTCTAATTAGATGGTTTTAATGTTGTTATTGATGGTGTTTTGATTTTCTGTTTTGGGAAATTATGGATATAAAATTGCATAGTTTTCATAGTTGTTGTGCAATAGGAAGTGTACAATGTTTCAAATGAACTAGACAATAAGTATAAGAGAGTGAATATAGTTGTCATTCCCCATTCGTTTTCTATAAACTTTTTTTATTTTCCATTTTCATCTATAAACTGGAACCTTTTAACATTTTTTGCTTGGCTCAATTTGGGCCATACTTTTCATATGTATATGTGTTTTAATAGTTCATACTTTTTTAGGTTATGCTTTGATTCATGCCATGTTAGACTGTGGGGTCTTTGGTGTCATAGATTGGTCTAAGTTGGCAATGTAATGCCTGCATTAAGAACTTATTGTTTAAAAAATTAAGCATCCCAAAATATAGTCGATTGAATTTTACGTTGAAATAGAACAAATATATAATGGTAATGAATGTGAGATTTGATGAACATATGGAGACAATGAAACATGTGTTTTGCACTGTTTAAATCCAAAAAACACAGGGTAATACAAACAATACGGACCCTGGAAATTGTTATTTTCCTAAATTATACTTCTTGAAACCATGAGCTGAGCATCCACATCCTGCACGACCAACTTCCAAAACACAGGCCTACTATTTCGCATCAGATATATACCTAAAAGCATCAGACATTAGAAACAACCAAAAACATGTTAATATATAAGGCAATCTAAATTTTAAGGAAGAAATGATTGTCTGCGTCTTCGTGTTGCTATTCTGAGATGTAACATAACTAATATCATCATATAACACATTTTCCAAAATATAAATTATGCCCAAATTGGCCAAATAGATAACAGAATTCAACCCAACAATGCATAGATGGGCAATGACAATGAAACATGTGTTTTGTAATGTTTAAATCCAAAAAAAACACGGGACCCTAAAAACAATCAAGACCTCGGATATTCTTATTTTCCTAAATTATGCTTCCTGAAACCATGGACAGAGCATGGGTTGTGCCTGAGTCTCTGCATCCAACTTTTCAAACATGAGCCTTCTACTCCTCATCAATTACGTATCTAAAAGCATGACATACAACCAAAAACATGTTAGGATATAAAGTAAATGTAGACATTTGAGGAAGAGTTGACTGTGTTCGCACCGTATCCTTCTTTTCTTATTTGAGTGGCTGCGATCTTTCTTCCTGGTTCCACCCTTAGTTGAACCATAGTTATCTTCCGCATCAGAATCTTCAATCACTATTCTAAAGTAATGTCATCATATAAAGGTATCTTAGTGATTTCATGATAAGGCAGGACCTTGATTTTTTTTAAATGTAGTAGAATATAAAGGAGGTAGGAATGAAGAAGTGTGAATGTACCCCTTTTATTTTATCTACAACATGCATAGTTATATCGCCTCTGTCCTCACTGTCTGGATCCTCAATATCAACTCTGCATCAATGCCATCATAATAGGACTTGTTAATCATTTCAGGATGAATTGTTGTATTCGGATATTATCACGTTTAATTTGTTTAATTTTTACCAACCTCTAGGTTGGTCTCTCTTATGAAGGCTTGGAAGGAGTAAGGACAAACGGGTCCTGTGTCAAGCTTTTCAACTTAGGACTTTCGGTGGCAGCTTTTGCATCCAGTGTGCTAGAGCTCGTACTTTCCACAACTCCCTCAGTCGGAACAATTGTCCAACATGTAAAAATTTCAAAGGTCCCATACTTGTAATAGGTATGGGACTTGATTTTAAGGGTATGCGTGGTGCCAATGAGGTTTGCTAGAGCGGGGGGCAGGTTGGATTGATCATCTAAAGACCGTGCAAGAAGGTAAGTTCAAAAGTACAAATGCATTTTGCATAAATGTTATAACCTTACCTCATCATCATCTTCCATAATTGATTCTGCAGAACACCTCACCAAGGTTGTTGCGGGCTCATCAAACATGACCACCACAACGTTTGCAGTATCGTCAATGATATTAAACTCTAGCCTATATCTGCGGACAGAAGGGTTACGAATGCCACATAAAGGTTAGACTTGAGTGCATTGGTATTTACCACGCCTTGATAAACTAAACAACATTACCTTAAAACTGGGAATTCAACAGACTTATTACACGACTCACACCAAAATTGCCCAAGCTTTCGGGTGGAACCTTTCTTACAGTTTTCACCTCCACACGATGGAAAGTTCCAGCCTTTCCTCACCCTCACATTAGCAATCCTGACCTTACAGTAGAAGATTGCAGTATGCAGATACAAAGGGTTGATGAATAGTGTGGGGTGGCCGGTTGGCGTATGAAATGCACAATGGAAAGAAAGCTACATACATCATTTTTCCTGTTGCGAGCCCACAAAAGGAGGTTTTCAAGTGTTCCTTCCCTTGGAGCAGAGTGGTCGACAGGCACATAGAGCTTCTTCGACTTCTCACCACTGGCAGGCATGTTTGTAATTAACGCCTTCATTGCAGGGATGTCAGCATCATCAAAAATCATAGTGGATGAGCTGCTTGGCAAATACAACTTATCTGGAAGGTAACATTGAAATTAAAATCAGCACATGAGCTACGTAAACTGTATCTAAATTTTAATTTCCGTATTCACTCACTGTTGTAATATTTTGTATTGGCCAAGGTTAAAACTATTGGACACATGCCAGCTTGTTTTGATTTCTTCTTGATCAAGACATCCCCAAGGGCTCCCCAAAGAGTGACTCTAATAGACTGGACCTTGTTTCAAAAAATGTCATCATTAGCAAAATAGCCAAGAGTTGTAAGTGGGATAGACGCCGAGAATGTTACTAACCTATGGTTAGCCAAGTAGAAATCGAGATTACAAGAGCCTGTTTTTTAATGATTTGTCCTCCCAACATTTGTGATGTAACCAACAACATCTGCAAGGTAATAATTTACACTTTAGTGGGATCTATATCAGAACTGTATGGTTAACAAATTAGTTACATAAAAATAGCAACTAACCAATTAACTATTTGCTCTCTGTAGGTTTGATGCCATCAAAATCCACCAACTGGAAAGGGTAGCTATAACAACCCAAAAAATTTCATCAATGTAATATCTACCTATTATATTATGATCATCTTTGTAAAGGGAAATTTTTCGTTTTATCACATTCCATTATGTAACATTGTTTACATAACTAAAGTAAACGAGCTTACGCAACCTACCTATGCCAACTATATCTATGTTTATATCATGTAAACATCCCAATATGTCAAGTCTATGTTCTAATATCATTTTGACCAAATAAGTTATCCGTTTATCAAACCATTAACAACGTTATTTCAAAACAAACTTTATCCGTTAACGTTTTGTATCAAAACCCTAATTATATGTAAAGTTTGAATACAATATCAATGTATAAGTTTCCAAGGCAAATGTACAAGTGATCAAGGCATAAAATTCGAATATCCTTTCCCTCCAAATCAATATACAAGTCATTTAAGCATAATGTACAATTCGGTTAAGCACAACATTTAAACTAATCCATTTTCCCTCCATTTCCTTTCTAGTTTTCGTACCACTTCTTTAGCCCAAGTTACAAGCACCTAAAGCTCAACATCTAAACTAAATTCCCTCAAATCCTAAACCCTAATCTATACTCGAAATAAACCATAAACTCTAATCCGAAACCTAATCCGAAACTATAATCCCTAGTCCTAAACAACACTAAACCTAAGAAACCTTAAACCCTAATAATCCTAACCCTAACACACGATCTAAACCTTAAACCCTAAAACCCGTAACTCTAAATCCTAAAACCCAAAACACCCTAACAAGCCTAAACTAATTCTAAACCATTTTTCAACCTACACCACACATTGCAAAGCAACTCCATCACCACTCCATCACCTCCTAGTCATCCTTGCATCATCAACTTGGACTCTAAGTTTGTATAAGCCTCGTCACCACCTCCATATTGTCCTCGTCACTCCTTGCAACTCAACACCACACCACCATCCTTGCCACCTCTCTTGTCTATTCCATGAGTCACCATCTACTGCCCCTTGGTCCCTACTCCAAGGTTTAACCTTGGTGCCCAAGGTATTCGACCCCTATATAAAGCCGACCCCCCACAACTTCAAACACACCTCAAATCTACAATACACACTCAAAAGGAGTTCCAAGGCAGATCAAGGAAGTGAAGTAAAGCCCCGAGATCATAATTAAAGCCAAGAACCAATAGGAGGAGCCATTTGAAGTCGTTACCAGGCATACGAGTCATAAAAACCCCATTTTGACCCGTTTTAGCTCAAGTAAGCTAAATTCTTGTTCAATAAGCTTAATTTCTATTTTAGAACTTTCATAAGGCATGTTATATCATATATAAGTCTCTTGATTAAACCTTTGAATCACAAACCATGCGTGTTAAAATTTCTAAACCGAACGAACCCTATGAAACCCTAAAAAGCTTATTTTTGTAAAATCTATAAGCTAAATCCATAAGCTGTTATAATAAGCCACTTATATAAACTCTCTTAACATCTTTATAAGCTTGAAATCAAATTCTAAAGTCTTAAACCCATTGGGTTTCTTTTAAACCCAAAACGAACCCAAACGGACCCGTTTCAAGTATTTAAGCTTATTAGCTTATTTCATAAGCTATAAATTTGTTAGAATTTCTTATTATAACTTATTTTGTCAAGTCATAAGCTGCAAAATAGATTTTAAATGTAAAACACATAATTATGGATTTTGGACTAAAACGTAACGATTTTTATACGTAGGGGTATATATTGTAACTTTTCCAAACCTAATACTACAAGGAATATTTTCTGTAAATATAATGAAGTTAAATCACAGGGACTTGTTTTACCAATTCTCAAAAATAGGGGTTGATTTTGTAAAAAGTTATATAAAAAGGACTAATTTTGCAAATATTTATATAGCAAGGGTATAAAGTATAAATTTCTGAAATTATAAACTAGAGGGGCTGAAAATATAATCTTCCCAAACTTATAACTATAAGGGCTATTTTTTCCAACTTTCAAAGTCAAGGGTATAAACTATCATTTTCATATTCTCTAGGGTCTAAAATGCAAAAACTTTATAAAAATATTTTAAAAAATTATTTTGATAGACTATTATCAAAACCCAATTCGAAAATCATTCCAATATCAATCTAAAAATTCTATAAAAATAAGATTATATTTTTAAAAAATGTAAACTGTCATCGACTAACTTTTGAAGAAGCTTCTACAGTAAAATACAGAGAATTTGCTGGGTTTACGATTTAAAGTGCCATGGCTCCTCAAACAATACTACATGGCCTCTGGATTATGATAGCCTGAACAGTGATATAATATTTCCATAATTATTTAATCAAAATGATATACATTAAAAACTTTATGACATTAAGTCTTAAAACGTATCCAATCAAACTAAGACTTGACATATTACCTCAGGTTGCGTGTTGAAGCCATTTTACTTTCAATTATATTGAACCTCCCCGCCCGGATAGATAACATCGTACTACCATACGGACGCATTTCATTTGATATACTTTTGTCATCAATCAGATTTCCCTGTTAAGGTGAGTTCATAGCCTCGCATTTCAATCTTTTGAATGTTTTATAAACCCGCGAGGGGGATACATGCTTAAACCATGAATGCAAGTGTTTTTCCAACTGTATGCTATCCAGATATATTATTGCCTAAGTACCTTCCAGTGCTACTATTTCCATATCATGAACCATTAATTACTTGCGAGTAAACGTAAATATTGTGGATAGATCTATTAGGGGTGACGACTCCTATTGGTATACCCGTTCATGGGGTAGCCAAACACACTATATTTGACTTAATAGGTAACCTTGGTAAGTTACCTTTCCACGGGGACATTTGTTCCTCAACCAATGTCACTACAGTGATTTCTATGTTAACGTATTGATATCATGAGCTTAGGGCAATAATACTGTTTTTCATGATAATTGTATGTGTTGCAATTATTACCACTTATGATAACTTGTATTCGATTATTACTATGATAATTGTAAATGCAATTGCAATTATTACTATTTATGGGTGTATAACAACGTAACCCACTGTCTATGATGACTTGTATTCAACTATTTATCATAAACCTATGAATTTCACTCAACCTTTGTGTTGACCCTTTTAGCATGTTTATCTCAGGTAATTGAGCAACCTATGGCACGGAGTGGCATTGGACTTGAGGACGTCCAAACTTGTTATCATTCAAACTTTATGTTTTCATGTAGATTTTGGGACCTCTGTTTTTGTAAAACTCTGATTATATTGAATGATAACTAAATTTTCTAAAACGTCTCTTTATGAGTCGTTTTCTATGATTATGTCTGTTGATCCATGAAGTAATACCCCAGATTAGCTTCCGCTGCTATATGTCAAAAATGGGGGTGTTACAGATTGGTATCAGAGCTCATGGTTATAGAGAACAAGGGTAAAACCTAAACTATAACTACTTTTTCCATCCAAGAAAGTCCTCCGTGCCACTGCAGTTTCCAGAATAGTATGTGTAAGAAATTTCCATGGCAGATAATACACTACTATTATATTATATATAAATAACTTATGTTATTTCCACTGGGTTGTTATATAGTCATGTCTTTCCCCCCCCCCCATCCTATTATTATCCTATCTGATTCTGATGTTGAGGATACTTTTTCCTCTACACCATTCTCCTGACTATATCCCCGGGCTTCACCAGAACTATTCCCAGCCTCACCGAGAAAAACACCTCTCCTAACATTTTCAATGATTAACTAAGGATCTTATAGCCTCACTAGCCGCGTCTCATAACCTTTTTATATGCTACCAAATATGAAGGTCATGCCAGCAAAATGCTACTGATAATGAATTACCACAAGCTCCTATTGCTCCACCGACTATTTTGCCTCCATCTCCAGTGTTATCACTATTACCAATATTTGATTCCCGACATTTCTTTCCTCCCGAGAAGATTTCACCATCTAAAGATGCCGAGACACCTGTTGAATCACTGATAAGTGCTTAATTACACATATCTTTTACCTCTAAAAACGAGCTTAAATGACCAAAAACAGACAAAAACTGCCAAATATATGTTTGTTTTGCATTTGTATTGTGCAGGAAGTGGATATCATCAAAAAGACAGAAAACCAAGCCAAAATGACAAAACTGAGCATGGAATGGAAAAGACTGTGCAAAATCAAGGCCAAAGTCCAAAAATGACAAAGTCAGAGTCAATACTGAAGAATCAGCAGTCAAACCAGAGCCGGAACTGAAGAATACTATTGAATGCAATCTTAACCCATCTGATGGGCCGGGAAAGCCCAATAGTATATTTATGAAGACTGTGAAGACCAAATGGGCCCTAAATCAATTACAACAGCCCATTTGTGTGCATTTGACAAAGACTGTGAAGACTTTGAAGGCCCAATCCTAGCCCAGTTACAGCCAATCTCAGCCATTGTACACACAAAATCCACTTCATAACCTTATTGGGCTTGAAAAAGCCCAATAACCAAACCTGTACCTTATTGGGCCTTAAAAAGCCCAATAACAATAGCCCAATACAAGCCCAAAAGCCCACAATCCTTTTTATAAAACATAAGGACCAAAAATGTAAATTTTAAAAACTTTGTTTTATAATTAAAATTTAAAAAATAAATAAAAAGGGCCAAAAATGCCAAGTTTGAAAGTTGTTTTATAAAAGAAAAATAGAAAAATAAAACACAAGGGCTGAAATTGCAATTTTCCAAAAAAACCTTTTAGTTATAAAACGCAGGGACCAGTTTTGCAATTCCCCTAAACCTTCTTTGTTTTCTTTTCATAAAACAGAGGGGCCATTTGTGCCACTTTCCAAACTTTGTTATAACTAAAAAAGGCTGAAAAAGAATTGAAAAGAGAGAGAGAGTTGGGGGGGCATTCTTGCCTCTTCCCCAATCTTCTCTTTTAAACCCTGCAAACAACCCGTCCTTACCCAGCCTTCGCGCCAAAACCAAACCACCCTCCCCCATGGTTTTTGGCCAAAACCACTAACCCTAGTACACTCTACAGCCATCCCATACCCTTCCCCCACTTCCCCCTTCACCCCTACAACCTTATCCCAGTTCAACATACACAAACACCCGTGCCCCTTCAATGGTGAGATTGTGTACAAGACCAAATGGAGGGCTAGGATTGCTTGCTGAGAGTCTCTACTCTCATAACAAACACAAACAGAAGACCAAGAAAGCCTTTGGACCTCTATAAAAGAAGAGAGACCAAGCCGAACCATTTACACCATTTTTATGTTTTTTTTAGCTTAATTTTAAATTCCAAGTCTTTCTTTTAATCATTTAAGTGTGAACTTCATCATTTTAAAAGCTTTATGTAGTAAACCACTTTCATTTAAATAAAAGTTAAGAGTTTTTGAGAAAAGTGCCATTGTCGAAATTTGAAGTCTAATTTAAGTTCTTTAAATCTGTTTAAATCATATAAGAATAGGGTTAAAATGGATAACCATTACTTGTCATCACCTTTTCTAAAGCCTGATTTTCTTTAACTAAAAAACAGTTTTACAAAGCTTCTTTTATATATATGATTTATCTAAGTATCTTTTGGCCTCACTAGCCATCTCACCTTTCTATGATGATCCATATATGAAGGTCATGCAAGCATATGATGCTACTAATAATGAATCACCTATTCAATTACAAGCTCCTATTGCTCCACCAACTGTTTTTCCACTATCACCAATGTTTGATTCTTGATATTTCTTTCCTCCCAAAGAGATTCCACTACCTAAAGACACTAAGACTCCTGTTGAATCACCTATTCCAATATCTCCATCTTCATATGTAGGATCTTCATCACCGATTAGGTCAACCACACCACCACCAGATTATCCCTTTAATGAGTCTATCTTCGCAGAGTTAGATAACTCATTATGGATCATACTACGACCACTAGGAAGTGAACCAGTCCCCGGGGAATCTAATGAGTCAGATGTTTGTTTAAGTGTTCATCTCTGAAAATCTTAGATTCTTTGATTATATCCTTTAATGTAATATCAAAGAATCTGTATTTCTTTAGTAGAACTTGTATCAATTAAGTATCTATGTCAAATAATTCCAATACCATTGTGTATGAAAATTTTGACAATGACTTATAATATCACTCTTATTCCATGTTGTCTTATGTTGATAGAATGCCTCCCAAAAGGACGTCAACATCTGAAGCACCGGCCATGACTCAGGCTGCCATTAAGAAACTAGTTGCTAACAGTGTTGCTGCGGCTCTGGAAGCCAAGCTGCAACAATGGCAAGTACTAGTAATCCCAACAGGAATACCGGACCTACTAGAACTCCTGTAGCAAAAACGGGAAGCTATAAAGAGTTCATAAGTTGTCAACCTTTCTAATTCAATGGTACAGAAGGAGTAGCAGTTGGCCTCATTTGCTAGGTTTGAACGAACCGAATCAGTATTCTCTTCATAGCAAATATGCCAAGGAAAACAAAGTGACATTTGCTACTGGTACCCTGACTGATGACGCCTTGTCCTGGTTGAATGCATACGCCCAACCTATTGGAATAGATCAAGCCAATAAGATCACTTGGATTGAATTGAAAAGGCTCTTAACAAATAAGTATTGCCCTCGAACTGAAGTTAGAAAAATGGAAGATGAATTTTACAATCTGACTGTAAAAGGAAATGATCTTAAAACTTACATTAGAAGATTCTAGGAATTAGCAGTCTTATGCCCAAACATGGTACCAAACACCGAGAAACTCATGGAAGCTTTCATCAGAGGATTACTCAAAAGTATTGAAGGAAATGTTACCGTCTCAAAGCCTCAAACTTTAGAGGAAGCCATTAACATAGCCCAGAGGCTAATGGATCAGGTAACAACGCACACTCCGATGCAAGTACCAAGTGATCACAAACGAAAGTTTGATGACTAAACAACTTTCAACAACAACAACTACCGCAACAATAACAACTACCGTAACACCAACACCAACAACCACTACGATAATCACCAACCACAACAGAACAGAAGACAAGAAACCTTCAAGGCTTATGCTGCCACCCTAACTGAAAAAATGGGTATACTGGAAATTGTCCTTTGTGTAAGAAATGCACTCTGCATCACATAGGACCTTGTACTGTCAGATGTCAGACTTGTAACAAAGTAGGTCATCAGACCAGGAACTGCAGAAACAAAGGACCCTCAGACTACTAGATTAGATTTTAGTTATAGCTTTGGTTAGAACCTAACCACGGGATGTTTGGTGTAATTAACGACACTTGTCAAATTTTGTAAAGTATGAAGGCAAATTGTTCATGATAACCCCGTTATACCTCGATGTTCCATAATACCATTATCCAGGGTTACACCCTGATTTTGTTAAACCAACCTTTCAAAATTGATCTTATGCCAATTAAACTCGGTAGTTTCGACGTCACCGTTCGTATGGATTGATTACTAGAAAAAAATCATCCACAACCCAATCGACGGTGAAACTTTAATTATCCGAGGCGATCAAAGTAAAACTCGACTAAACCTCATATCCTGTATAAAAACCTAAAGGTATATATCCAGTGGATGTCAAGTTTTCATAACCTAAGTAATAGAAAAGAAGTCAGACGAAAAACGATTAGAAGACATACCAGTAGTCAAGAAATTTCTGGAAATTTTTCCTAAAAATCTACATGGCCTTCCCCCAGTTCGTCAAGTAGAATTTCAAATCGATTTAATTCCAGGAGCGGCACCTGTAGCCTGAGCACCTTACAGATTAGCTCATTCAGAAATGCATGAACTATCAAACCAACTTCAAGAGTTAGCAGACCGAGGTTTTATCCAACCAAGTACTTCACCTTGAGGAGCTCCTGTCTTAATTGTTAAAAAGAAAGATGGATATTTCAGAATGTGTATCAATTACCAGGAGTTAAATAAACTTACTGTAAAGAATCGTTACCCATTACCCAGGATCGATGACTTATTCGACCAACTTCAAGGTTCGAGTGTTTACTCGAAAATCGACTTAAGGTCTGGTTATCATCAACTAAGAGTAAGGAATGAAGATATTCCCAAAACTGATTTCAAAACAAAATACGGACACTATGAATTTCAAGTGATGCCATTTGGTCTAACTAACGAGCCAACTGTATTCATGTATCTCATGAATCGTGTGTGTAAACCATACTTGGACAAATTCGTAATAGTGTTCATCGATGATATTCTTATCTACTCTCGTAACAAAAAAGAACACGTAGGACATCTGAGAATAATTTTGAAATTACTCAGAAAGGAGGAATTGTATGCAAAATTCTCCAAGTGTGATTTCTGGATCAGTATCGTGCAATTTAATGTCTCATTATTCTTCTCATAATTTTGGAAAATCATACCACCAAGGAAACATCTTCTTCTTAACACCGTTTTGATATCATGTTTTATGCTTAAGTAGGATGATTTATAATCATCTTATTGAAATGAATTAGGACGCTTCTTCATTTGAATAAGGAAATTATAAACCACCAAACTATAAATTTATAAATTCTTAGTTACAAGATTTAGGACGCCTCTATTTGTAAATGACAAATTATAAATGAGTGGGCTTAAGTGTATGGCATTCGTACAAACAATTTTCTTTCAATTCGTTTGTGTGAATAATTCCTTTTCTTCATTTAATCATTATCATTATTACCTTCATACAATTAAGTCTCTAGTCATAATTTGATCATTCGAATATTTCCAAATTTGTATCCGACATGATTGGCGTACAAGCGACTCTCTTACAATTTATAATTTGAATCATTCCTTGACATCACTCCAGCATCCAACTAAATCTCGGGACGAGATTTCTTTAAGGTTGGGGGACTATAACAACCCAAAAATTTTCATCAATGTAATATCTACCTATTATATTATGATCACCTTTGTACGGGGAAATTTTTTGTTTTATCACATTCCATTATGTAACATTGTTTACATAACTAAAGTAAACGAGCTCACGCAACCTACCTATGCCAACTATATCTATGTTTATATCATGTGAACATCCCAATATGTCAAGTCTATGTTCTAATATCATTTTGACCAATTAAGTTATTCGTTTATCATACCATTAACAACGTTATTTTAAAACAAACTTTATCCGTTAATGTTTTGTATCAAAACCCTAATTATATGTAAAGTTTACATACAATATCAATGTATAAGTTTCCAAGGCAAATGTACAAGTGATCAAGGCATAAAATTCGAATATCCTTTCCCTTTGAATCAATGTACAAGTCATTTAAGCACAATGTACAATTCGGTTAAGCACGACATTTAAACTAAGCCATTTTCCCTCCATTTCCTTTCTAGTTTTTGTACCACTTCTTTAGCCCAAGTTACAAGCACCTAAAGCACAACATCTAAACTAAATTCTCTTAAATCCTAAACCCTAATCTATACTCGAAATAAACCATAAACCCTAATCCAAAACTATAATCCCTAGTCCTAAACAACACTAAACCTAATAAACCTTAAACCCTAATGATCCTAACCCTTAAATAAAATCCTAACCCTAACACACGATCTAAACCTTAAACCCTAAAACCCGTAACTCTAAATCCTAAAACCCGAAACACCCTAACAAGCTTAAACTAATCCTAAACCATTTTTCAACCTACACCACACATTGCAAAGCAGCTCCATCACCACTCCATCACCTCCTAGTCATCCTTGCATCATCAACTTGGACTCCAAGTTTGTATAAGCCTCGTCACCACCTCCATATTGTCCTCGTCACTCCTTGCAGCCCAACACCACACCACCATCCTTGCCACCTCTCTTGGCTATCCCATGAGTCACCATCTACTGCTCCTTGGTCCCTACTCCAAGGTTTAACCTTGGTGCCCAAGGTATTCGACCCCTATATAAAGCCGAACCCCCCACAACTTCAAACACACCTCAAATCTACAATACACACTCAAAAGGAGTTCCAAGGCAGATCAAGGAAGTGAAGTGAAGCCCCGAGATCAGAATTGAAGCCAAGAACCAAGAGGAGAAGCCATTTGAAGTCGTTACTAGGCGTACGAGTCATAAAAACCCCATTTCGACCCGTTTTAGCTCAAGTAAGCTAAATTCTTGTTCAATAAGCTTAATTTCTGTTTTAGAACTTTCATAAGGCATGTTATATCATATATAAGTCTCTTGATTAAACCTTTGAATCACAAACCATGCGTGTTAAAATTTCTAAACCAAACATAAAACCCTAAAAAGCTTATTTTTGTAAAATCTATAAGCTAAATCCATAAGCTGTTATAATAAGCCACTTATATAAACTCTCTTAACATCTTTATAAGCTTGAAATCAAATTCTAAAGTCTTAAACCCATCGGGTTTCTTTTAAACCCAAAACTAACCCAAACGGACCCGTTTCAAGTATTTAAGCTTATTAGCTTATTTTATAAGCTATAAATTCGTTATAATTTCTTATTATAACTTATTTTGTCAAGTCATAAGCTGAAAAATAGATTTTAAACGTAAAAACACATAATTATGGATTTTGGACTAAAACCGTAACGATTTTCATACGTAGGGGTATATATTGTAACTTTTCCAAACCTAATACTACAAGGACTATTTTCTGTAAATATAATGAAGTTAAATCACAGGGACTTGTTTTACCAATTCTCAAAAATAGGGGTTGATTTTGTAAAAAGTTATATAAAAAGGACTAATTTTGCAAATATTTATATACCAAGGGTATAAAGTATAAATTTCTGAAATTATAAACTAGAGGGGTTGAAAATATAATCTTCCCAAACTTATAACTATAAGGGTTGTTTTTGCCAACATTCAAAGTCAAGGGTATAAACTGTTATTTTTATATTCTCTAGGGGTAAAATGCAAAAACTTTATAAAAACATTTTTAAAAATTATTTTGATAGACTATTATCAAAACCCAATTCGAAAATCATTCTAATATCAATCCAAAAATTCTATAAAAATAAGATTATATTTTTAACAAAACTAAACTGTCATCGACTAACTTTTGAAGAAGCTTCTACAGTAAAATACAGACAAATATATAAAGCATCACGTTACTAGGGAATTTCATGTGAGGGGTTCCATTTGGGTATTCATTTTGACGAGTTTGCTAGGTTTAAGATTTAAAGTGCCCTGGCTCCTCAAACAATACTACATGGCCTCTGGATTATGATAGCCCGAACAGTGATACAATATTTCCACAATTATTCAATCAAAATGATATTACATTAAAAACTTTATGGCATAAAGTCTTAAAACATATCCAATCAAACTAAGACTTGACATATTACCTCAGGTTGCGTGTTGAAGCCATTTTACTTTCAATTTTACTGAACCTCCTAGCCCGGATAGATAACATCGTACTACCATACGGACGCATTTCATTTGATATACTTTTGCCATCAATCAGATTTCCCTATTAAGGTGAGTTTATAGCCTTGCATTTTAATCTTTTGAATGTTTTATAAACTCGCGAGGGGGATACATGCTTAAACCATGAATGCAAATGTTTTTCCAACTATATGTTATCCAGATATAGTATTGCCTAAGTACCTTCCAGTGCCACTATTTCTGTATCATGAACCATTAATTACTTGCGAGTAAACACAAATATTGTGGATAGATCTATTGGGGGTGACGACTCCCGTTGGTATACCCATTCATGGGGTAGCCAAACACACTATATTTGACTTAATGGGTAACCTTGGCAAGTTACCTTTCCACTGGGACATTTGTTCCTCAACCAATGTCACTACGATGATTTCTATGTTAACGTATTGATATTTTTCATGATAATTATATGTGTTGCAATTATTACCACTTATGATAACTTGTATTCGATTATTATTATGATAATTGTAAATGCAATTGCAATTATTACTATTTATGGGTGTATAACAACGTAACCCACTGTCTATGATGACTTGTATTCAACTATTTATCATAAACCTATGAATTTCACTCAACCTTTATGTTGACCCTTTTAGCATGTTTATCTTAGGTAATTAAGCAACCTATGGCACGGAGTGGACTTGAAGATGGCAAAATTTTTATCGTTCAAAATTTATGTTTCTAGATTTTGGGACCTCTCTTTTTTGTAAAAACTCTGATAATAATGAATGATAACAAAAGTTTATAAAAACACCTCTTTTGAGTTGTTTCTGTGATTGTGACTCTTGTACTATGAAGTAATACCCCAGATTAGCTTCCGCTGCTATATTTGTCAAAATGGGGGTGTTACAACACTAAAGCGACCTAAGCGCTTACTATTAACCAATAGCACCTAAACACGTAGAGCAAACTTTGCGCATAACTCAGCGGCTATAATTCTGCATGGAGACATATAAGATCAATAGAATTTATTCGAGCATCAAGGATTCAATAACCGCGCTTTTTAAAGACGGCGATTTCAATTGTCCCTTATTGGATGATTATCACGATTGGTTTAATTCCAATATATCCTATCGGTCATTGGACATATAAACTGATCGCATCTTAACCACAACGCACATTTGTTAGACAATTTCTTCTAAATTCCCGACTACGTTCCCTTCGACTCGAGGCGTAAGCCATTCCAATTGATCCTCCCCTGGGGAAATGGTGACGGATGTCGCCATTGAGTTCCATTAGGGTTCTCGATCTTCTCGCTCGGTTTCGCGCAATAGAGTCATTATGTTCAAGGAGTAAGTACCACTACACCTAACTTTAAGTCAGGGGTTGCTTAGTGTTCTATACCAATCCTTAACGATCAGAACACATACATCACACAACATTACTACTACTTTCCTTTTCAGGGAAAGAAGTCTTCTTCACGGCCGTCGGTTGCTACAACAAAAACAATACTCACATTTGATGTAGGAGAAGTCTTCTCCATTTCACACATCTAATATTGGAGTTATCGTAACTCTACTTTTATCCACTTTGGCAGTCTCTGACCCCAAGAAGACCTTTTCTCAATGTCGGTATTAGGTTTCTCGATATCTCACCATCTAACCAATTTCATTCATTCGTCACATAAACTACCGGGTATATGTATATATATATATATATATATATATATATATATATATATATATATATTATATCCATTCGCAATGACATTATTTTATGCCTAGAATAGTTCTTGAATTTGCCATTACCGGCATGTGGATATTCAATCGGACTTCATACTAAGTCTCGCTATAACAAGCAACCGGTCTACTTCTTAGGCGACCTATCCATAGTCCCTCCTAAGCTTACTTACAACGACTAGTTCTGTTAGGAATACAAAAAGTATCGGTCACTTCCAATATAGTTAGTCGTAGCTCGTAGTAAGTCGAATATGTAATGTTAGTAAGCTAATCGAGCTAAAGACACATGGAAAGCCCATGACCAAGCCCATGGCCGGTTATAGCTTGATGTATTTATACCCTCTCCACACATGGAGAGGGTGTTAGTTGTTTATTTTTCTCACATAGTTAATCTAATATTCTCTTCTTTATTTCTCTCTCTAAGTGTTCATCCAACCACCTCTTTCTCTCTCTAAAACTCTAAACGAATCCATCATCTATAAGTGTTAAGATATTCTACAATTGGTATCAAGAGCCATGAGGTATTTGTGAAGGTTTTGTGTGTGTTTTCTACTCTTTTATGTTCGTATAGTTTGGTTAGAACCATTCAAAAGGTTTTCATCTTTTGAGGGTTTAAAAACCATAAAGCTTTAAACTTTCTTTATTATTTATCTTAGTTTAGGCTAGAAGTACAAGAAAATCTTTAAAAAACCATCAAAAACTTTATCTTTTTGGTTAGAAAAAGGGTTTTGTACCAAGAATCTTGATTTCAAAATTTTCATGTCAAAAACGTTAAAATTTATGTTTTTAAGGTTCTAATAGTCTTAGATAGGTAACAAGTACAAGAAAAATTAGGTAAAAACGTCAAAAAGTGAGTCTTTTTAAGATTTTTTGTTTTTGAGTTTCGAAGTGTATTGGGCGAATTATACATGTAGGCGAATTATACATTTTTTCTCTTCAGGCAATTTAAACATGTTCGTGTAGGCGAATTATACGTTTTTTCTCTTTAGGCAATTTATACGTGTATGTGAAGGCAAATTATACGTTTAAATTACAAAGGCGATTTATACGTGTTTGTGAAGGCGAATTATACGTTTAATTTCCAAAGGCGATTTATACGTGTCTGTGAAGGCGAATTATACGTTTAATTTACAAATAGCAATTTATACATGTATGTGAAGGCGAATTATACATTTAATTCCCAAAGGCGATTTATACGTTCTTGACCTAAGGCGATTTATACATAGTTTCCAAAGGCGATTTATATGTTGTTTCTTAAGGCGATTTATACATTTTCCTTTAGGTTATTTATACACTTTGCTTGGGTGATTTATACGCTTTCATTAGGTGAATTATACAGTTGTTCTTTGATTTATAAAATCCCGTAAAAACTTGATTTCCCGGTTTTATCAAGAATTATAAAATCTCGTGTATTCCAAAGACTCAATTACATTAATCAAATCTCACTTTAACACAACAACCTCCAATCACTGTTCGATCATTTTTTATCTTATCACATTAAAATGGATTCAATTATTCCACTTGGACAAAAGAATACTCTTGCTGAGTACATGATACTCTTTAGTGCTAAAAATCGTCCACCAATGTTAGACAAGGACATGTATGATTCGTGGAAAAGTAGAATGGAATTATACATGCAAAATAGAGAGCAAGAAAGAATGATACTTGAATCAGTTGAAAACGGTCCACTCATTTGGCCCACTGTTGAAGAGAATGGGGTGACTAGAACAAAGAAATATCCTAAATTATCTGCTGCTGAGAAAATTCAAGCTGATTGTGATATGAAGGCAACCAATATCATTCTTCAAGGTCTACCAACTGATATCTATTCACTTGTGTATCATCACAGAGTTGCCAAGGATTTATGGGAGAGAGTTCAATTACTGATGCAAGGTGCCTCTTTGACTAAGCAAAAAAGAGAGTGTAAACTGTATGATGCATTTTATAAGTTTACTCACATCAAGGGTGAATTACTTCATAAGTATTACTTGAGATTCACTCAGCTGATTAATGACATGAACATTTACAACATGAAAATGGAGCAATTTCAAGTTAATAGCAAGTTCTTAAACAGTCTTCCACCTGAATGAAGTAAGTTTGTGACTGATGTCAAGCTTGTAAAAGATTTACATACTACCAACCTTGATCAGCTTCATGCATATCTTGAACAACACGAACTCCATGCAAATGAAGTTCGTCTTCTTCCTAAACGCAATTAAGATCCACTTACATTTGTAGCAAATCAGCAGATGACACCACCTCACTTCAACACTTATATGTCTTCATACAATAATCCTTGGCTTCAACAATAGTTTCCACCATCTCAGTATGGATCAATTTATCCCATTTAACATTACTCATCTACTTATCCATCACAACCTCAATTCAATCATTCATCCATTCCACCATCATATCCATTTTAGTCTCAAATGAATCATCAAACCTCATATGTTCCATAAATTTCTTATCCATCACCTCAAGTTTCTACACAACTAATTACTGAGTCACCTCTTGTGGACTCAAGTTTTGCTGTTTCGGTATTCTCTCTAGGAGATGATCCAATTGCTTGTCTTAACAAGGCAATGGCTTTTCTAACAGTTGTAGCTTCCTCACGGTTCCCCTCTACCAATAATCAACTTAGAACTTCATCGAATCCAAGAAATCAAGCCACTATTCAAGATGGCAGGGTCACAGTGCAAAAAGTTCAGGGGAGACAAGGGAAAAGTTATTCTGGTGTTGGTTATAAGAGTAATGCTACTAGTTCTGGGGGAAACAATGTAAGTGGACAGGAAAGGGTTGCTAAATGTTACAACTATCAAGGTGAAGGATATATGGCTAGGAAATGCACTCAGCCTAAGTGCACGAGGAATGCATCATGGTATAAGGATAAAGCAATGTTACCTGAAGCTTAGGAAGCTGTACAAATTTTGGATGAAGAGCAACTGGCATTTCTTGCAGATCTAGGGGTTCCAAACGGTCAAGCTATTCGGACAATCATTCCAAACAATGCTGCTTTTCAAACTGAGGATCTTGATACTTATGATTCTGACTGTGATGATATCTCTAATGCAAAAGTGGTTCTCATGGCCAACATTTCCAACTATGGTTCTGACGTTATCTTAGAGGTACCTCATTCTGAAACCTATATTAATGATATGGAAAATCAAAGTGTGCATGCAATACAAGATTTTGAACAAGCACAAGTTGTAGATTTTGTAGATAATGAGATACATAGTGATAGCAATATCATTTTGTACTCTTAATATTTACAAGAAACACAATAGGCAAATGTTCAAGATACTAATTTGCAGGCACAACAAGATTTAATGATCTTATCTGTGATGAACAAATGTTAGAACAAATGATTAATCATGTAAATACTTGGGAAAAGGCTAATAAGGAACAGAATAATGAATCAGTAACCGCTGAGCTAGAGAGATATAAAGAATGAGTCAAAACTTTTGAACAGCGTCTTAATATTGATTTAAGCAATCGTGGAAAAATGATTGATTCTCAAATGGATGATATGATTAAAGAGAAGCTTACACCCAAAGAACAAGCTGACTTACTTGAGCAAAATCTTTCTAAACAAATCAAAGAAAAAGAATGTTTATTGCAAACATTCATTGTTTTCAAAAATGAATCCAAAGAAAAAGAAAATAAATATATGGAAAATGAAATTGATTTTGAAAAAAGGATAAAGGAACTTGATAATATTATTTTTAAAGTGGTTCAATCTGCTCAAATAGTGCACATGTTAACAAAGCCTCAACCTTTTTATGATAGTATACAAAAACACGCTCTAGGTTATCAAAATCCATTTTATCTTAAGAAAGCTCAACGGATTAAACCAACCTTGTATGACGGTATTGTTATTTCTGATAAACATGTTGCTATGCCTGTGATTGATGATGAGGAAACATTGATTTTGGAAGAAGATAGTCGATCAAAAACGTCTGAAAAAGAAAAGGATCCAGAGGCCATTAAACAAAACATTTATCATAAACCTATTGATTATGAAAAATTAAATAGACTATCTAAAGATTTTTGGGAAACGTTTTACTCCACAATAAGAATTGTCGGCTGAACAAGCTTTCTGGTTGCGTATGTCCAATACTACCAGTAAACCTTCTGATGCATCACCTGTCAAAATAGAAGCTCCTAAAGAACTTCCTAAGGTAAGCTTGGTGAATGAAAGCCTAAAAAAGCTTAAATTTTACCTTGCCAGGTTTGAAAATGTGGTGAAGATAAGGACTACACCTGATGCTCATACAGAAGGTGAATGGGGGTTTGAACATACTAAAGCTGTTTTTAACAATGAAATTATTCCATTTCTAAAATCTTTAAAAGACATCTTCAATGTGTTTGATAAAGATCTTCTAAATGAAATAATGGAAGTACAGACAGTTTTTGACTAAATGGACGCTGTTGTTCAACACTCTTCAGTTGACAAATAATGTTTGGAAATTGCTAAGAAAGAATTACTTTTGGAAAATGATCGACTCTTACAACAAATCATGTCTCAAGATGTTCTTGTTACTATGATGAATTCTATGTCTTTGAATGGTGAATATGTGAATATGGATAGAAAGAGAAATGAATCTTGTGATAAGTGTTTCAATCTTGATGCTGAGCTGTTGAAATCACAAAATGCGCATAATGATCTTTTGCAAAGTGTTGGGATTATTGATTTGATGAGACAAAATGAATAAAAGAATAAAACAAAAGGATCAAAGTCGTCATTATGAAACTCTACAAGCTGGTGGAGAAATATGAAGATTTGGTCAAATATTCTACAGGATAATGATTAGGAAACATATTAATGTGGTTTAATGTGATTTAAATAGTTTCCTTATCTATTGATTTACTTCCTTTGTAAGTCATGATCTCTCCCTATATAAAGAGATCATAGACATAGGTTTTAGATATCCATCCATAGAAACATCGACTGATGAGAGTCGAGTAGTAAAGGTGTATGTGTATACACCATAGTTAGTTATCTAGATAGCATAGTCGACTGATTAAAGTTGAATAGTACACCATAGTTAGTTGGTGTAGCCCCAAGTTATAGTTGGGGTAATAGGGAAACGTTCAATAAAGAAAACCTTATGATAACATTGATTATGTTCTTTATTATTCCGCTGCATGTTATCAATCATTGGTGATTATTATTCCTAGGTGGAGACAAAAACGTTTCTACATGTGGTCTCAGGACAGGTTGCTCTTGATATCTAGGATCCAACAAGGTTTATGTATCGAATTTGTGAAGACAAGAAGGTATGGGTTTTATTTTTCAAATTCAGTGAAACTAGGGTTTGTTATAAACCCTAATTCGGTAAACGCCTAATTCTGTTGTGCACCAAGTTCGTATGTATCAGGGAGTGTTATTAGGATTTTTTCCGTGGATCTGGTGGTTGTCATATGGTTTTGAATCTTGGAAAAGTACTAATGTTGACGACTATATGCTTGTTGATCTATTTTTTTACCTTGTGGTTGTCTTGGTTATCAAAGGTCTAGGGCGTATATGGTGACTCGTGTTGAATATGGATACTTTCATTATTTATATATCTCAGATTGCATGATTTAATGTGATGATTATAAACAACAGCAGCAAGATGACATGGACAACAGGTATGTTCATTTAAATAATGGGACAATATCAGAATCTTAAACACAGTATTGATGTTAAAACGTGGTTGGGATTTATTGTTAATACAACTATTGGGCTCAAAAATTTTAATGTCAGAGTATGCGTGATATATTAGGGTTTTCATATGAAAAACATTAGAATAGAAAGTATATACGCCTCCTACAAAAGTTTGAGCATTAAAGGCTTTCGTGACACTTTCTAGTTGATTATAAAGTGTCACAAAAAGCTTGGGAGGAAGGAAGAGTTAGTACTGCCCATGTTTATTAATACTGTTGGGCTAGGGGCTCGCACAAGTACTGCTGCTATTAGGCTTCATGGATAATAGTGCTGCCAATGGAATGTTTCTGCTGCCATAAAAAGTGTTAGAGCAAAAGAGTTTTTTATTGACCGTGAGAAAGGTAACAACTATGGGGTGTTCATGCTGTTTGACGTGTGATGTTGATGGGTTTAAGTTGTTGTATCTACTGTTGGACATGAGAGAGAGCATATATTACTAGTTTCAAGCTACTGTTGGTTCGTACACAAGAATGTTAGCTGCTCTACATGGTTAATGTTATTGATGTTGTATGATAGTACTATTCTGAGTATACATGTGTTGCTCAAAGAACGTAGTTGTACGAATTTATGCTGCCATTACGTTTTTATACTGCCAAGCAAGCAGGTGGCACATGGATTATTAATATTATATTGGGCTTGCATGAGTTAGTATTGCTTGGACTTTTGGGCTTAAAAGATGTACTAAACATATGAAATATGTTAATACTGTTGTCCTTTGAAGAAAGGTAATATTCACGTGAAGACTACTGCTGTCATATATCTTTATGCTGCTATTATGTTTGTTTGAATATTTTAAAGCTGCTCAAAGGTACTGTTCGAACAAGGGCTGTTCCAAGATAATTACAACTGTTCGAGCAATAAAGGTTAGTATTGTTGGATGTTTTTAGTACTGCTCGCTTATGATTAATACTGAGAAAGTATTTGTACTGCTAGTGGCGTCCGAGATATAAAGTTTGTACCGTTAGTACTATCCGACATAACTAGTTTGTACCGCTAGCTTTATCAGATATCGGGTGATACGCGTTGTTTGGTTTTTGGATGGTTTTGGATTTTGGACGAAACTATTTTTCAAATAGTTTATTCTTATTGATTTATGGCTCGTTTTGGAGATTTATTGAAAAAGTGACTATGAAGACGATTGATTATCACTTATTTGATGTTGTAGTTGAGTTTCACAGGTGCGTGTCTTATCATATCTTAAAGTATAGTTTTGCAGGCTATGACTTTAAAGATAACTTGTTCGTGCTTACAATGGTGTGACGAAGACTTGTCAAAATCTAGCAAAAGTGTGTGATTTTTTTTATGGTGCTCAAAGCTCACATTTGCTATCACTTAGTATGTGTCTCATAGAAGATGAGGATTTTTGTCAAGATGCTACGGTCTACTTATATTTCATAGATTTATTTATAAGTTCGATGTCACGTGGATAGTGCAAGACACAAGACACAAGTTTGGGAAATTCAACTTCTCCAACAAATTCTTTATACTCAGTTTTCTTCATTAGTGATTACTACATATAGCCTACAGAGTTCAAGATTCAAGAGATGGTAAACATATTGGTTTCAGGGGAAGCTTATTGATGAAATGTTTAACCATCTACATGCACCACTTGAGGGGAAGTGTTTTGTTACTACTGCTAGTTATTTATTACTACTGCTAGTTATTTATTACTACTGCTAGTTTGTGTTTCTACTGCTTAAAGTTATTTTTCGTATTATGCTTCATGGCAGGTATTTTGAGTATCGGAATTAAATGTTTAACCATCTACATGCACCACTTGAGGGGAAGTGTTTACAAGTTGCATATCTTCAGAAGACCCCTATTGGATGAAGACAAAAAGGGGAAGAAGATTACAGGTTTATTGATTTGCAGCTTATTATATGTGGTGACATGATACAAAGGAAGCTTGGAAGTTTGTTTCATTCAGGGAGATGATTACATCTCAACTTCTCTATTTAAGGGGAAGTTCGTACACGACTTTGTTTGTTTTGTCATCATCAAATAGGGGAAGATTGTTGGGATTCTTGATTTGATGAGACAAAATGAATAAAAGAATGAAACAAAAGGATCAAAGTCGTCATTATAAAACTCTACAAGCTGGTGGAGAAATATGAAGATTTGGTCAAATATTCTACAGGATAATTAGGAAACATATTAATGTGGTTTAATGTAATTTAAATAGTTTCCTTATCTATTGATTTACTTCCTTTGTAAGTCATGATCTCTCCCTATATAAAGAGATCATCGACATAGGTTTTATAAATCCATCCATGGATACATAGAACTCTCCCAATGAGAGTCTAGATAGCTAGATAGCATAGTCGACTGATGAGAGTCGAATAGTACACCATAATTAGTTGGTGTAGCCCCATGTTATAGTTGGGGTAATAGGGAAATCGTTCAATAAAGAAAACCTTGTGATAACATTAATTGTGTTCTTTATTATTCCGCTGCGTGTTATCAATCATTGTTATTTTTATCCTAGATGAGCAAAATGATTCTTAACACAAAGTTACTCACAACTTGAAAAACATTGTATTTCTTTTGAATTGTCAATACAACTTAATCAAGAAATTTTTCAAAAAGATGAATCTTGTGATAATCAAAATGCTCTTGAAATTCCAGAATTTTTTGAAAATAATGATTTGAAAGCTCAGCTACAAGACAAAGACACTGCCATTTGTAAGTTAAAGGAAATTATAAAATCAATGAGAGAAAAGTCAAAGGAAGACAATGTCAATTATGATTATTGTGAAATAGAGACCAAAAATGTGGAACTAGAAAATAGTGTGGCAAAATTGCTTTCAGAAAATAAGCGTCTTTGTAAAGAAATTAATCATGTGAAACAGGTTTTTAAAAATCAATTTGACTCAATAAAAAAGACACGTGTTCATATAAAAGAACAGAGTGACTCTTTAATTGATAAACTGAACTTAAAATGTGCTGAAAATGAGGATTTAAAAGCTCAAATTCAAGATAAAGTTTTTGTAATAACATCATTGAAAAACAATTTATGAAAATTAAAAGGAAAAGAAGTTGTTGATATTGCTACACAAATACCATCTGCCAACACTATTGTTCTAGGAATGTTTAGAACCTTTGGCTCCTAGTTTATTGCAAAATAGGGAAGCTCACATAGACTACCTTAAGTACACTCAAGAACAAGCTGATATTCTTCAGGAAATAGTCGAACAAGCTAAAGCAAAACAACCTTTAGATAAAGAGTTAGACTTTGCCTGTAAGCATGGCCAACGAATTCAGGAGTTAATGGTATATGTTAGAGATACATGCCCAAATGCAATTAAACTTAGTGCAAAAAAGGTTGTTGTCACACCCAAAAACAATGTCAAGAAAGTTAGGTTTGCTGAACCTCTCACATCCTCAAGCAACATTAAACAGGTAGAGTCATCTACAACATCATATTCTAACACACCTGTGTTTTCTCCTACAGGATTGAAGTGTTCTACTAGTAATTACAGATCAAAGCCTACAGTCAATAAAAAGAAAGATAGGATCTCGCAAACACCAAGTAGGAACATGAAGAATAGAGTAGAAGCCCAACCTAGGAAAGTTAATAAAAGGAATCGTGTTGTTGAACCTATTCATGATGTTGATGTTAAGCATTCACTGTTAAAAGCGATATCTGAACTTATTTGTGCTACTTGTAAGAAATCTATGTTTGATGGTGTTCATGATATGTGTCTTCTTGATTTTATGGAAAATGTGAATAGCCGTGCTAAATCTGCTAAGAAACATAAAAAACAAAATATTTGGAAACCTATGGGTCATGTATTCACTGAAGTAGGACTTAAGTGGAAACCAACAGGCAGAACTTTCACTATAGTTGGTAACTCGTGCCCTTTAACTAGGATTACTTTAGCTAACGTAGTGCCTCCTAAGAAAACCACCTCCCACTCAGTTGAAACACAAAAACCAGAGCTTAAAGTTTATAGCAGGAAACCCAAAATGTTAAAAATGTAGGTTCGAGTAAAAAGGCTAAGATTATAGAATCTAAGAATGCTAACCACTCAGAACCCAATCATACTTGGGGATCCAATGCTACAGATATTCCATCGTCTTCTTCTCTTGTCATGACAGGTTGTCCAGATTGTTCTCTAGTATCTGGACTCTAGATGTTCGAAATAGATGACAGGGAACCGCTCTCAGCGTATGAACTTTGTTAGTAAATTTCTGGGTAAAGTTAGATTCGGGAACGACCATATTGCAAGGATTATGAGGTATGGTGACTATCAGCTGGGAAATGTTACTATTTCAAGAGTACACTACGTCGAGGGGCTTGGACATAACTTGTTTTCTGTTGGTCAATTTTGCGACGCGGATCTTGAAGTCGCATTTTGGAAAAACACTTGCTTTATTCACAATTTAGAAGGTGTTGATCTACTTTTCAGATCCTGAGACACAAGTTTTACACTATTTCTCTCGATGACATGCTTAAAACATCTCCGATCTGTCTTCTATCTAAAGCGTCAAAGACTAAGAGTTGGTTATGTCACCGTCGGTTATCACATCTCAACTTCGGTACTGTTAATAAGCTAGCTAAAGACAGTCTTGCACGAGGCATTCCAAGACTTAAATTTCAGAAAGATCATATGTGTTCCGCATGTGCATTAGGAAAAAGCAAGAAATCCTCCCATCAACCTAAAGCTGAAGACGCTAACCAAGAGAAACTATATCTTTTTCATATGGTTTTGTGTGGCCCGATGTGTGTGGCGAGTATTAACGGGAAAAGGTATGTCTTAGTGATTGTCGACGATTACTCAAGATTTACTTAGATCAGATTTTTGAGAACAAAATATGAAGCTCCTAAGGCCATCATCAAATGCATCAAAAAATATTCAAGTTAGTTTTAATGCCACCATCTGTAATGTTCGAACAGATAATGGAGCCGAATTTGTCAATCAGACACTTCGTGAATTTTATGAAAATGTTGGCATCTCGCATCAAACATCTGTTGCCCGCACTCCTCAGCAGAACGATGTTGTCGAAAGGCAAAACCAAACTCTTGTAGAAGCTGCTCATACAATGTTAATATTTTCTAAAGCTCCATTATTTTTATGGGCCGAAGCAATTAATATAGCCTGACACCCAAAACTGTTCTTTAGTCCGCCTTTGATACAACAAAACTCCATATGAGCTTATGCAAGATAAGAAACTGGATTTATCATTCTTTTACGTCTTTGGTGCACTTTGTTATCCTACCAATGACAATGAGGATCTCGGAAATTTGATGCAAAAGCTGACATTGCAATTTTTGTTGGTTACGCGCCCGCGAAGAAAGCGTTCAGAATCTACAATAGAAGAACCCGGAAAATTATGAACCCCCCCAATTTATAATGTGACGTTCTATGATCGGACATCAATGGCTTCTAACAATTCATTCAAGACTCAGGCATCATTCTATAACTTCCTGCTACAACTTGTGCATGACCTATCGTTACAACCCTGTTTCTCAACAACCTTGTATTCCACCAATAAGAGATGAATGGGATCGTTATTTCACATCTATGTTTCGGTAGAATACTTCAATCCCCTACAATTTGTGTTCACCAGTCAAGAAGCTCGCTAATGAGCTGTAGTTTTAGCTGATTCTCCTGTGTCAACTTCCATTGACCAGGATGCTCCATCAACAAGTATTCCATTAACACAAGAACAAGAACATTCTCCAAACAGTTCTCAAGGTTTTGAAGAATTTCTAAAAACACCAACTTTTCATGATGGATCCACTTATGAATCTGCCTCATGAAGAATTGACTCCTCACGATTCATCATCGATGTAATGACAAATCCACACTCCATTTTGAAACACCTTGGAGATGTACTAAAAGGATCATCCTATTGCAAACGATGATCGAGATCCTTCTCCTCTGTATCTACAAGAAAAGCAATTCAAATCTGATGCCAATGTGGTGTTTCTTTGATACCTCCTAACTCGGTCGAACAAAAGAAATTAAACAAGCAATGACTGAGCCGTCCATGGGACAATGCAATGCAAAAAGAAATTCATAAATTGTAAAGAACTAGAAGTTTGGGAATTGTGGCTGTGTCCAATAAAGTGTTCTGTGATCAGCGAATGGCATTATAAGGTCAAGACAGATGAATTTGTGGGGGTTAATAAAGAAAAGGAGCTAGACTTGTTGCAAAATGATTTAGACAAGAAGAAGAAATCGATTTCGAGGAAATCATTTGTATCGTTTTCCAGAATAAGGCCATCCGTATCTTCGTAGCCACTCGCCGCCCATATGAATACGTCCGATCAGCAAATGGATGAGACAAGACGGCTTTCTTAAATGCAACTTAAAGAAGAGTTCTACGTTTCTCAACTAGAAGGATTTGTTGATTAGGACAACCCATCGCATGTGTACAAGCTCAAAAAGGCCCTCTACGGTCTCAATCAAGGTGCATGGTACGAAATGTTGTCAAGCTTCCTCATCTCATAACATTTCTCCAAAGGTGTAGTTGATCCAACACTCTTCACATGGCAAGCTGGGAAAGACTTATTACTGGTACAAATTTATGTTGACGATATAATATTTGCTTCCACTAATACTACCACGTGTAATGAGCTTGCTAATCAGATGACCACTAAATTCAAGAGGTCGATGATGGGACAAATGTCATTCTTTTTAGGATTACAAATTTCTCAAAGTCCT
The DNA here is from genome assembly GCA_026074375.1 of Tanacetum coccineum. Lineage (NCBI taxonomy): Eukaryota > Viridiplantae > Streptophyta > Magnoliopsida > Asterales > Asteraceae > Tanacetum > Tanacetum coccineum. Next base: position 149,150 of record BQNB010000209.1, read on the forward strand.
AGAGGAATCTTTATAAACCAATCTAAATATGATTATGAATTTGTTAAAAAATATGCTTTGTATACTACTGATTCTGTCAACACACCAATGGTTGAAAAGAATAAACTAGATAAAGATCTACAGGGGAAACAAGTTCATGCTACACTTTACCGTGGCATGATTGGATCCCTTATGTATCTTACATCCAGTAGACCTGACCTTATCTATGTTGTCTGCTTATGTGCCCGGTATTAGGCTAAGCCTACCGAAAAGCACTTACAACGTGAAACGATCCTTCGGTACCTTAAGGGAACCATTAACATGGGTCTCTGGTACTTGAAGGATACCAATATGTCACTCAAAGCTTATGCAGATGCCGACCACGCGGGGTGTCAAGACACTAGACATAGTACATTCGGAAGTGCTCAGTTCCTATGTGACAAACTTGTTAGCTGGTCATCCAAGAAGCAAAAGAGCACTGCTATCTCAAGTACAGAGGCTGAATATATATATCCTTATCTGGGTGTTGTTCTCAAATCCTATGGATGCTTCATAGCTAACAGATTATGGTTTTAAATTCAATAAGATTCCTCTGTACTGCGACAACAAGAGTGCGATTGCTTTATGCTGCAACAATGTTCAACACTCACGAGCCAAGCACATCGATGTTCGCTACTATTTCATTAAGGAGTAAGTGAAGAATGGAATAGTGGAGCTATACTTTGTCCGGACTGAATACCAATTGGCTGACATCTTTACCAAACCTTTTCCTCTAGAAAGATTTAACTTCTTTATCGATAAGCCAGGTATGAAAAGCATGTCTCTAGAAACGTTGTAATGTCTGGCAGAGGAAAAGGATGAGTGATGGTGGTAACTCATATCCTATGTATTATATGTATATATAGAAAAACTCAAAAAATCAAAAAGATTTTTCACTTCTTATAAAAATTTATAAAAACAAAATACAAAATTAAAAAATATGAAAAAGACAAAAATAATTTTCATGTCATAATTCTAGCATCAATTATTATTTACGCCTCAAAAAGTCATTTAACAATGGCACAAAGCTGTAAATAAAGTTCGAATACGAAACATGACATATGGCTTGCTATTATTTCAGATAGTAACCTGGTCATCATCTTAAAGGAAAGTATGTCGTCAAAAAGACAACTTGTCCTCACAACGAGAAATTTTGTTTTTCTCGAGAATGAATTACTTCATATTCATTCAAAGGCTTGTGTTTACTTTGCAACACAACCCGTGCTTTATGTTATCCATAAGTGTACGTGTTAGCGCGCTTATGTGTCAAAATAAGAGAAATCTTATTTTTCATGGTGTTGATTTTCACAAATAAAATAAACATCTCAGTGAATCCTCAGTAAATAATATTTTTAAGGCATTTGACCACTCAAACAACGACTACAAATCTTTAAATAGAAAACAGGTCATTGTTTGAGGGGGAGAAAATGTCAAATTTCCTCTTCAAAATCATCAAGTGATTAAATGAAAAAAGGTTTTAAACAAGAACGGGTTTACAATAATGGGGAGTTTAATTAAGTTTAAGCTAGTTTGTGCCTTAAATGTTATTTGTTTATGCCTTCCGGGAGTAGATATCAAAATATATGTTTCTAAGCATAATAGTGTAAACTTTAGGGAATAAGTGTGCCAATTATGTAACTTCTATATGCCTTAGGAAACTTTATATGGAAATTAGAAAGGAATTAAGAGTTCAGGGGGCATTTGTGTCAAAAGGTGAATCTTTTAACACAAACACCCCTTTCCCTCTTTCTTTCGTCACTGTTAAACACACAAACACACTTAATAATTTTTCCTTCCCACTTCAAAAATCGTCACCCTCAAGATCAAAGATTTCAGACCATATAAAGCTTTGAGTGTAACACCCCCAAAATGCGAAATGCAGCGGAACACAACGATTTGGGTGCTACTTCATAATACATGCACACGAGTCCCAGTAAACGTTCAAAGATACGTTTATAAAACACAATTTCATTTATTAGAAAGATCAGAGTTACATAGGTCCCAAAACCATTATAGAAATTATTTCTAAAAGTCACTACACGACTTGATTTCTAAAACACTTGTTTATTTAATGACGCTACTTCACCGAGACACCGTCCTCGATATCCGCGTTCCTCCATCCATCCATCAACAACAATTACCTTATATACCTGCTTAAAAAATGTCAACAAAACGTTTATAGTGAATTCATAAGAGTTTACAAAAACAGTTAGAACCATATTTTGGTTCATCAAAATATATAACATTGGCTCGGAAGTCAAGTTTATAAAAAAATATTGATATTCCACTAAAGAGCCCGTGTACCGAAACTTAACACATTCATCTCGTAGGACGAAATCATGACCGGGAAGTATGCCATTTCCCCTAATACTAACCACAAAATATCCGTTATAGGGTGCTCACTGTCGGATCCAAACCCCGGATAGGGTTGTCAAACCCAATAGATCTATTTAATGCATTAGCGTTCACCAACACATGATAACTAACAGTTACACAGCAAAAAAAAGCATATATTCAGTAATGAAGGAATCATATTCAAGTATCAAAACAGTTTGCGTTCAATTTCATAAAACAAGCAATATATCCCCCTCCTGGGTTTAAAAACATTGAAAACTTTTAAAAGCGAGGCTATGAACTCACCTCGATCCAAGACGACGGCAAAATCATATATACTTATATATATATATATATATATATATATATATATATAATATATATATTATATATATATATAAATATATATATATATAATAGTCTATATATTATAAATATCTAATATATTATATATACACACACATATATCAAAACATACATGTGATGAGAAATCCACTTGCGCGACCTAAATCCCAAAACCCCGTTCAATTGAGTTATAATTATTCCTCACGTTTTATCTTACGTGACTTGATTGAAAACTTTCTGTTTTTGGTAACTTTCTATTTTTAGAAAGTTACTATTTCGGAAAAATTAATATTTTTGGCAAGTTCAGTCATTTAAGTATATTTTAATACTTATTATCTCTTTTACATTCTTATGTTTAATTATTACACATCTAACCTTCCATTTTTAGGAGTTTACACTTTTTTTTAATCACAAAAGTTTCTATTTTTAGTAACACCTCCGTGTAATAATATGTTAAGTCCAAATACTATTTTCATTAGTTAAAATGGTATTTATTACCTTATTAAAAATTACATAAGTCTTATATGACTTGTTAGACTTTTTTTTAAAGTCTTATATTTATTTTTACCCAAATCTGACACGCGTCAAACGACCCACTAGATCCCGTTTTCACAACTCGGAGTCAAAATAGATCTTATGCGAAACAATGTTTCGGACAACTTTTTAGTTTTGGCCGAGACTTGAATCTCGATAGAAAATGACCGAAATGTCCTTTTTCAATTCTGCTGTAACTTGTAATTTCAATAAAAATGCAGCAGTTTGACCATCGGTTTTGACCCGTTATATCACATTTTCGTGACTTTGACCAAAAAGAGATTTTATGTAAAACGTCATTCCGGACAACTTTCGTGTTTCGCCGGAAGGCTGAAACGGACTCGAAAGTGTCCAAAACGTCCGTTGAAAATCGCATCAGCAAGCATATTTTAGCAAATAGCTGTCATTTTTATACATAATTTTTCTAACTTCGATCGGCCATAACTTCTTCGTTATTAGGAGTTACGGGACGTTCAAATTACCGAAACGTTCGTAAAAATATCCTCTTCCATATTTTTCAATCAAAAATCAGATTAAAAATATTTTCGGACCTCGTTTTGCGTGCCGAACTTTCTGCTCGAAAATACATTTTTAAAAACCCATCGAAACCACATTTTTGGCTTCCGACAACCTCAAAATACTATCAACTAGCCTATTTTCATCACCCAATATCATTTCTAATCTAGGCTAACGCAAGATTCAATCGGATTACATCACATGCATTTATCGAAACAATTATAAAACTAGTAAATAAACGCTTACAATGCTATATTAAGCACTTCTTTTAAACCGAAACTTCAAGAATCAAACCCGGATTCTAACTCCAAAAATACTTGTTGCATGCTATATTTTATTGGATAGATGCGTAGGAAATGACGAGGGGATTCGGAAAATATAGATTGATCGTTGTGCATGTCACTTTTTCCGGCGACACGGCGGTTTCCGGCGGCGGCGATGGCGGTTTCCGGCGCCGGAAAACTTTTCCGGTGGTGGTCATGGTGGCCGGTTGGTGAAACACACACACTACACACTTTTGTTCTAGTAAAAATGAATGGAAATGTTATAAAATTTTGTTTTTATACTTGCCTAGTTTAGTCACTTGGCAAAAATGGTCCTCCCCTCATTTAGTCTTTATATTTTTGACACGTCTATGTTTTACTTAAATAAAAACCGACCATCACGGCTCGGGATTATTGTTTTGTAAATTTTTTTTTCTTTCGTCAAATTTTTAATTTAGTTAAAACATTTATTAAAAATGCTAAATCGTGCAAAAATAAAGTTTTTGACTCGGCTTCGGCTAAAACGCGGGAAAAGGGTCGTAAAATACTAAAACAAAATAATTTACTTCCGAAATAAAAATGAGATAATAAATTTTTAAATCGCTCAAATGAAATAAATCCGGAGCACGACTCGTGACATAGCCAAAATTAACGACTTTTGCCAAAACGGTCAAAAGATGACGAAAATGAAATAATTATTCATTAATAAAATTTTGAAATTAACGGGGCGCGTCATAATGTATATGATGCCCAATACGTGTAACGCACACACGGTCTCGGTCCGACTTACAAGTCGACGAAAATAAAAATTCCTCCAAATCATTCACAATGAAACACGAATATATTTATTCGGGTAAATAAAAATTTAAAATTTTAATGTCGGCTTTCGATCATACTTAATAATAAATATTAAAATAATATTATTGACGACGGAATTCGCGATCGTCATAACGTCGAAATCTCGGGCGGTTACAGTCTCCCCACCTTTAGGGAGCGACGTCCCGGCGCTTTAATTGCTTTACTCGTCCCAATTTCACTTGCAATGAGTGAAGGATGTCATCCTCGAACGGATTCACACGTTCTCACATTATGGTCACACGACCTCGGGTGCACTTGAAAAATTTTCAAAGCGGCGGTCAATTCAAAAATCAACGGTGGTCACACCGATCAAATCAAAACACATATTGTCCAATGGTTCTCGTTAAAAGAGATCGCGTCATTATAAAAATTGCTTAGAGTGTACATGACTCCATCGAAGGCGTTACAGCATTATTCAAAAGAAGGCGCTTATCATTAAGCGTACAAAATCGCATATATGTATGCTCGCTAACCGACAAGCCATGTAAATCGCTTAGCTTTGAGGGAAAAGGCGTACCCCGCCAACTCAATATATTATTATATATTTTTGGAATAAATTGTTCATAAAAGGACATTAGGGCGGTTTGAGATTTAAGGATCATAGCAAGTACAAGAAGTAGTGATTTAAGAATCAATGCAATCGAATGAAGTAAACGGGCGATATATTTGCTAACTGAAATTGTCCACACTAGGAGTCAAGATACTCCTAGGATACGACAAGTGTCTCAAGGTAACAACAACCTCTACATATATATCATGAAATGAACAACGAGCATCATCATAAGTGCTGAAGTAATAACGATCATAATATCTATAATGAAGCCTGGGGTAGTACATACGCTCCCCAATCATACATCCAATATCATTTCTAATCTAGGCTAACGCAAGATTCAATCGGATTACATCACATGCATTTATCGAAACAATTATAAAACTAGTAAATAAACGCTTACAATGCTATATTAAGCACTTCTTTTAAACCGAAACTTCAAGAATCAAACCCGGATTCTAACTCCAAAAATACTTGTTGCATGCTATATTTTATTGGATAGATGCGTAGGAAATGACGAGGGGATTCGGAAAATATAGATTGATCGTTGTGCATGTCACTTTTTCCAGCGACACAGCGGTTTCCGGCGGCGGCGATGGCGTTTTCCGGCGCCGGAAAACTTTTCCGGTGGTGGTCATGGTGGCCGGTTGGTGAAACACACACACTACACACTTTTGTTCTAGTAAAAATGAATGGAAATGTTATAAAATTTTGTTTTTATACTTGCCTAGTTTAGTCACTTGGCAAAAATGGTCCTCCCCTCATTTAGTCTTTATATTTTTGACACGTCTATGTTTTACTTAAATAAAAACCGACCATCACGGCTCGGGATTATTGTTTTGTAATTTATTAAAAAGATCAGAGTTACAAGGTCCCAATAACTTAATAACAACTCATTTTAAAATAATCCACAACATGTTTAAGTTTCTTTAAAAGAAAACATTTTATCATATATGCAAAGTTCACCAAGTCCACGTCCTTCGATATCCGCATCCCATCCCATCCAAGCTAGCAAGTATATACCTGAGATAAACATGCTAAAAAGTCAACGAAAACGTTGAGTGAATTCATAGAGTTTATAAACAATCCTTTTGAACACAAGCATAGCAAAACCTTTTTATTCATAGAACATTCCCAACGATGCTAGACCACCAAACCGAACCTTAAACTGTGCCAACCCGGAGTGAATATACTCACAATACTAAAATACAAGTATGTCTCCGTATGCCCTCGAAAGGAACACACTCCGACAAGTGTCGATTAGGCCACAATAGATCTATTATTATGCATTAGGCGTCCACACGGTTAGCGGTGATTGACGTTCCATGAAGGAAAGGCCACAACAATACCTCATAGCAACGTTCACAAAATAAATCCCACCTGTTCGATTTTCTAAAACAAGCATGTATCTCCCTCGCGGGTTTTTAAAACATAAAAAGAATTAAATGCGAGGCTATGAACTCACCTTGATCGAAGACCACGATCAACAGTCCACATAAGCACATAATGTATCAACAACGATCACAACCGCGACCTATAATTATGCCGCTAAATTATAATGTGCACAATGTACAACCTCGATGCAACACATTCGTCACGGTAAAAATATCTTATATATAAAATCTATATATATTATATTATAAAATATAAATAAATATATATATATTATATATCAAACAAACATGTTGATGAAAAAACCATTTGGCTCGGAGACCTAAATCCCAAAACCCCTGTTTCATAGAGTGTATAAATTATTCCTACAACGTATTTATCTTACGTGACTTGATGAAACCATTCTATTTTTTTGGTAACTTTTTTATTTATTAGAAAGTTCACTAATTTCGAAAAAATTAATATTTTTGGCAAGTTCAGTCATTTAAGTATATTTTAATACTTATTATCTCATTTATATTCTTACGTTTAATCATTACACATCTAACCTTTCATTTTTAGAAGTTTACACTTTTTTAATCACAAAAGTTCCTATTTTTAGTAAAACCTCCGTGTAATAACAGGTTAATCCAAATAACTATTTTCATTAGTTAAAATAGGTATTTTATTACCTTATTAAAAATTACCATAAGTCTTATTGACTTGTTAGATCCTTTTATATTTAAAGTCAACATTGACTTTACCCTTATATTTATTTTTACTCAAATCTGACCCGCGTCAAACGACCCACTAGATCCCGTTTTCACGACTCGGAGTAAAATAGATTTTATGCGAAACGATGTTTCGGACAACTTTTTAGTTTTAGGCGAGACTTGAATCTCAATAGAAAATGACCAAAATATCCTTTTTCAATTCTGCTGTAACTTGCAATTTCAATAAAAACGCAGCAGTTTGACCATCGGTTTTGACCCGTTATATCACATTTTCGTGACTTTGACCAAGAAGAGATTTTATGTAAAACGTCATTTCGGACAACTTTCGTGTTTACGCTGAAGGCTAAACGGACTCGGAAAGTTCCAAAACGCCCGTAGAAAAATCGCATCAGCAAGCAAATTTTAAGCAATAGCTGTCATTTTATACAAATTTTCCATAATAAATTTTTTTTCTCGATCGGCCATAACTTCTTCGTTATTAGGAGTTACGGGACGTTCAAATTACCAAAACGTTCGTAAAAATATCCTCTTCCATATTTTTCAATCAAGAATTTAAGTTAAAAATATTTCGGAACCTCGTTTGCGTGGCCGCATTACTGCTCGAAAATACATTTTAAAACCCATCGAAAACCAAACATTTTTGGCCCGACAACCTCAAAAATACTATCAACTAAGCCTATTACCATCACCCAATATCAATTCTAATCTAGGCTAACGCAAGATTTCAATCGGATTACATCACCTGCAAAATATAAGAGAACAATTATAAAACTATAAATAAACACGCCACCCACGACCTTTTGCTTACAATGCTATATTAAGCACTTCTTTTAAACCGAAACTTCAAGAATCAAACCCGGATTCTAACTCCAAAAATACTTGTTGCATGCTATATTTTATTGGATAGATGCGTAGGAAATGACGAGGGGATTCGGAAAATATAGATTGATCGTTGTGCATGTCACTTTTTCCGGCGACACAGCGGTTTCCGGCGGCGGCGATGGCGGTTTCCGGTGCCGGAAAACGTTTCCGGTGGTGGTCATGGTGGCCGGTTGGTGAAACACACACACTACACACTTTTGTTCTAGTAAAAATGAATGGAAATGTTATAAAATTTTTTTTTATACTTTTCCTTAGTTAGTCACTTGGCAAAAATGGTCCTCCCCTCATTTAGTCTTTATATTTTTGACACGTCTATGTTTTACTTAAATAAAAACCGACCATCACGGCTCGGGATTATTGTTTTGTAAATTTTTTTTTCTTTCGTCAAATTTTTAATTTAGTTAAAACATTTATTAAAAATGCTAAATCGTGCAAAAATAAAGTTTTTGACTCGGCTTCGGCTAAAACGCGGGAAAAGGGTCGTAAAATACTAAAACAAAATAATTTACTTCCGAAATAAAAATGAAATTAACATTATTAAGATCGCTCAAATGATAATCCGAGCACGACCGTTGACATAGCGCAAAATTAACGACTTTTGCAAAACGGTCACAAGATGACGAAAAATGAAATAATATTCATTAATAAAATTTTGAAATTAACAGGGCGCGTCATGATGTATATGATGCCCAATACGTGTAACGCACACACGGTCTCGGTCCGACTTACAAGTCGACGAAAATAAAAATTCCTCCAAATCATTCACAATGAAACACGAATATATTTATTCGGGTAAATAAAATTTTAAAATTTTAATGTCGGCTTTCGATCATACTTAATAATAAATATTAAAAAATATTATTGACGACCGGAATTCCGCGAGTCTTCAAACGTCAAATCTCGCTTGCGGTTACAGTCTCCCCACCTTTAGGGAGCGACGTCCCGACGCTTTAATTGCTTTACTCGTCCCAATTTCACTTGCAATGAGTGAATGATGTCATCCTCGAACGGATTCACACGTTCTCACAATATGGTCACACGACCTCAGGTGCACTTGAAAATTTTTCAAAGCGGCGGTCAATTCAAAAATCAACGGTGGTCACACCGATCAAATCAAAACAAATATTGTCCAATGGTTCTCGTTCGCGTCATAATAAAAATTGCTTAGAGTGTACATGACTCCATCGAAGGCGTTACAACATATATTCAAAAAAGGCGCTTAATCATTAAAGCAGTACAAAATCACATATATGTATGCTCGCTAACCGACAAGCCATGTAAATCGCTTAGCCTTGAGGGAATAGGCGTACCCCGCCAACTCAATTTTATTAAATTGTGCTTGCTAATAGTCAAGCCCATTTCATCAAAAGAGAATTCATTGATGCGGAAATCATTCGGAGTATACATAACTCTATCGAAAGCACTACGGCATTAATCGAAATAAGGTACTTATCATTAAGCACATATAATCACATAACGACATGCTTGCTAAATAGCCAAGCCATGCCAAATCAATCAGTTCAATCACGTTAACTCATGCTTGCTAAATAGCCAAGCCATGATTAACAACAATCTTCGACTTAATTCCGGCTAAGTCTAGCCTAAGAAAAGTTTTTAAAGTTATAGGATGTTCACGGGCCTGAAAACCATAGATGCATATCCAAAAAGATTCTTATCATTGTAGGGTGTTCACACGCGGATCCATACCCAAAAAGAGATTTTTTTTTTTTCTTTTTTTTTTTTTTTTTTTTTTTTTTTTTTTTTTTTTTTTTTTTTTTATTTTTTTTTTTTTTTTTAATATCATGGGGTGCTCATGGACTTTATAGCCATGGTTCCATCCCCAAAAAGAGATTTTTAATATCACGGGGTGCTCATGGACTTTATAGCCATGGTTCCATCCCCTATCAAATGGTCAAGTTTGCTTATATTATCAAACCCTGAGCATTCTTCACGGTGCTCCAGGCACGATCGTCACCGGTCCGGGTTTTATCCGTGGATTTATCGAGCTCGCACAAAATATCCCAAGCGCAGACCGCACCTACCGACTTTGTCCGTGTTTTCAACAAAACAAGCGTCGAGGACCCTTATCTGTATCTTTCAACGGGGGGCTAAAATCAGGGTACGCGTTACCCATGATTGGACGTCATTTCACAATGCCGCCTCGAGCTCGCACAACGTACGACCACTCGACTAAATCACATCTCACAAAAACACATAAACAATCAAAAGTTTTGCACATAATTATTCAACTATGCTATCCGCCGTTGACCCATCGAGATCAATAGCGGATCAAGTCAAGCACAAGTATTCCTCCTCACTGAAATATATGGAGACGGCAAACGGTATTGTCTTTTATCTACCCTACCACCGCCAACAAGTCGGCAAACTCCAACTGTCCATCGCGTACCTTTTATTCGCCGTACGAAAATGATACGGACTACATCAATTATCGTTCGTTATGATCCGACCAGTTTGGCTTAGGCATCTCAAACACCGCCGAAGGCTCTCCTTTTGAGCCATCCTTGTGTGACTCTACGATGGTATCCGAGTCACCACTCTACGTTGGTATCCGAGTTTACAAGGCAGAATATGAACAAATCAAACACCTCGAATTCACAACTCGAGCTTGTGTAGGATTCATTCGTAACATTAGATGACCAAACACATACGTTTCAGGGGTAGAAGTTTTCTTTACGATTACGGTTTTATTCAACAAGGATAATTCACAGTTTGATGTAGAAGAAACTTTCCTCTACGGACGTTGATCGACATATCGGAAGAATGAAAGAAAGATGATGTAAGGTACATTTGATGTAGGAGAAGTCTGCTTCATTAGTCTCGGAGTTACTCGTACTCGGCTTTCATCCACTTTGGCAGTCTTCTGATCTTGTTAAAATTTCTTCTCAGTGTCGGTATCAGATTTCTTGGTATTTCATTACCAACATGGTGATTTAGATGGGATCCACACGTTACACATGACACACAAAATTATTTTCCGGAATTATTCGGTCAAGGTGATTTTCTAAGTCAACACCAACCGAAAGAAAAGATTTCAAGGAACGCAAGAGAATTCGAACTTGTTCATACGGAATCAAATCGAATAGGATTACTTGCATAAGGATCCACCATTTGGAAGTGTTCTCACCCAAACATTTATCCAAAACCACCAGTTTAAAGGCGACGATTAGTCTGACACGGCGTAGCTCTTCCTGAATTATGCATAGTTAGCTAGGCTAGGCACAATTGAGGACCAAGCGACGTCACATCCGACATAGCGTGGCTCTTTCCTGAATTATGCATAGTTAGCTAGGCTATGCATAATTGAGGACCGAGCGACGACACATTCGTCCGACACACTATATATGATTATGAAAGTTTTCGACCTATTCTTGAAAATAAGTAAATTATTTGACATAGAAATAGGAAATTATTTTTACCTTCGTTTCGAGAAACACATCAACTATTGTTCATTCATTTTTGGAAAACACATTTTTGCTTTGTCTTCTTGTGAAAATCGACGCAATTTAGTGTTTAGTTTGATAAAGCATTTCATATATTATTATATATTTTTGGATTAAATTGTTCATAAAAGGACATTAGGGCGGTTTGGGTTTTAAGAATCATAGCAAGTACAAGAATTGGTGAATTAAGAATCAATGTAATCGAATGAGGTAAACGGGCGATATATTTGGTAACTGAAATTATTCATGCCAGGAGTCAAGATATTCCTCAGATGTGACAAGAGTTTCATGGCAACAACAACATCTACATATATATTATGAAATGAACATCGAGCATCATCACAAGTGCTGAAGTAATAACGATCATAAGTGAACAAACGAACGTGCTCGACCACGACCTATAATAGTGTCGCCTTTATAATTTAATCATGAAATGAATAAAGTATATCGAACAGCGTACTTCTAGCAATTAGATATATATATCTTATATATCCATGATAAAAATAATATAAGTATGCATGCGATGAGAAATCCACTTGCGCGTTCTAATTAATATCACTTAACTTATTGTAAAAGCGACCATTTCAAGAAAGTTACTATTTTTAATATGCCCGGTTATCGGATTACCGTAATCGATATAATTATTAGATTTAAAATCTCTACACTTGTGTCATATTTTATCAACATCCATTTCTTATATACCATAAACGTATATAGTAAGAATAATGAGAGTTTATTGTTTTTATAATTATCCAACAAGATTCAAATTAGCACAATTGAATTTTAAAATCAACGTTTGACTTTTTAATAAGTCTATATGTATGTTTTTCTCAAAACTGACCCGTTATATTCCATTTTCATGACTCGGACTCTAAAGAGATTTCATGTAAAACATTGTTTTGAATAACTTTTTAGTTTTAATCGAGATTTGAATCTCGACAGAAAATGACCAAAATGCTCTTACAAAATTCTGCTGAAACTTATTTTATTTTTAAGGAAATGTACAAATTTGACTTTTATTTTTGACCCATTATCAAGTGATTTTAAAAAAATAAACAAGCCTCGCGGCAAAGTGAAACGACATTTCGAACAAATTTCAATCTAAGCTACGCAAGTTCTCGACGGATTTCATCACAAGCACTTATCAATCACGAATTAAATCGTGAAAACAAAAATTATACTAGTAATAGGATTACTCACAATACTACACCAAGCAAGATCAGAGAAGAAAGAGTTTCGCCTTGTTCCTTTGTTCCTTAGCTCTCTGGTTCCTTAGTCGCGGCTCAAACCATGATCAAAAATCTAACCAAGCCTCGAATTTATATAATATTGTAATATGTATATAACGCATACACGAAATTAATCATATCCTGACATAATGACAACATTACCTAGTATCAATAGTACAACTCGAAATTACGCGCG
>BQNB010000209.1:162779-195254 GCA_026074375.1 Tanacetum coccineum
ACACCAAGGTATAACAACGACAGTCAGTCAAGGCAGTTTGGGAATCAAAGGACAGTGACAGTTGCTGGGGCTAGGGAAACAGTTGGAAGTCCGATGCTTTAACTGCAAGGGATTTGGACATTATGCCAGGGAATGCAGGAAGCCAAAGCGGGTTAAAGACTACGCGTATCACAAGGAGAAGATGATAATGTGGAAACAAGCTGAACAAGGTGTTCCACTTCCAGCTGAGCAAGCTGATTGGCTAAAGGACACGGATGAAGAGATTGATGAACAAGAATTGGAAGCACATTACAGCTACATGGCAAAGATTCAGGAGGTCTCACCTGAAGAATCGAGTTCTACTGGTCAGCCATTGGAACAGGTACAAAACCATGATGAAAATGATGTGTTTGCCAATGTGAGACGACATTCTGAACAACCTGAATCCATTAACGACACATATGTTTTGGAGAAGGATGATAGCAATGTCATTCCTGATTCATCAAATATATGTACTAATGAACTTATTTTGCATCTCACTTTTCTTTTACCTAGCTTAATTTAATCCTGTAATTGTCATTTTTTTATAAAGGAAACCACCAGCAAACTCTGAGTGAAAACATCAGTCTTTACAAGCCAATTTCTTGGCTTATAATTGTCTCAAACCCAAAAGAGATTATTGATTTAAAAAGCCCTTAAGCCTAGCTTTAAGCCCTTATAAGCCTCATCCCAATAAGAATCCTTCTGAGTGCTTATTTTTAAGCCCCAAATAGCCCATCATAGGCTGTTTGGCTCAATAAGTTACCCTGGTGCAAACTGCACTTTTCTCAGCACTTTTTGGTTGTTCATTTGCTTTTCAATTTCTTTGTTTCTCGCCTTTTTAGAAAGCCCATAAGTTGTAGTCTAAACCCCTATAAGCCATTCACCTTAGGACTCCCTTCTTGGTGCTTAAAAATAAGCCCAAAAGAGCCCATTTTGGCTGTTTGGCCAAGTATTTTGGCCCATTTGCTTATTGGCTTATTTCGTGCTTTTCTGTCTGAATTTCTTGCTTAATTTTATTCTCAAGTGCTTTTTGAGTTTAGTTTAGTATTTCATTTGCTTATTTTTTTTGTCTACATTGTGCTCATTAGCTTTTAAATAGTTTAGACAGTACTAACTAAAAGGTTAGTACTGCTGAGATTTTTCAGCTTATTCTGGCTTAAATTGTTGTTTTCTTTTGCTTATATCTGTTCATAGTTGCTTATTGTGCCTGCCTTTTGACCTGTGTTACCTTATTCACCTTTTCCTTTGCTCATTGTGCCAAAAAGCCAAAAGAAAAAGATGTTTAGCCTATAAAGGCCATTTGTCTGTCTTATTTGTGCTTTTTCAGCTTATTTATTAAGTTGCATAAAAAAGTCCAAGTTTTAAAAGTGCTTATTTTTGTGTGTTTAACAAGTCCTAAAAGAAATTTTTTTCAAAAAAATAAAAAAAGGGGAAGGTAGAAGTCTCAAGTGAGCATGGCTCGAACCTGAGACCTCCACACCCTCACCCTTTTAACACACACTCTACCGCTGTGCTACAATAGCTCATCCGGTAGAGTTTGTGTTGGGTTTATTCTTATACACTTTTTGGCCCATTAAGCCATAAGCTGTATTAGCTTTTTCGCAGCTTATTGCAATAAGCTGGGTGACCCATTTTATTTTTCTTAGAATCCTCACAACTTCAGCTATTTTTTGTATTTTTTTTAGATTTTTATAAAAACGTTTCGTATTTTTTATAATTTATTTTGTTTAAAATCTTAAAAAATTCATAAAAATTAAAATATTAATCAGAAAAATATAAATCTTTTTTTCAAAATGTTCTTTTGTTACATAGTTTCCAGGAAAAATATTAATGTTTTCATAGGGTCATTTTCGCAACTTTTCATTTTTTAAAGAACGGGATTCGATCCCGTTCTCGTTCTTTCTCGTTTTTAGCTCAAAACACCTCCGTTTTTGTTCTAGTTTTTTTTATTCTTCATTTTTAGTCATTTTTAGCTCATTTAAAGTAAAAAATTTACATTATGTTAAAATAGAAAACTTTAGTCTTATAGGCTCGCGTTTTTTACCGTTTCACTACTTTTTAGGTTAATCCATTTTAGCTTACGTTTTTTAGGTTTTTTCTTAATCGATTTTGCATTTTAATTACAAAAAACAATAATCCAAATCCCTCCCATTCCGAACCAAATTATTTCCAATCCGACTCGCGATTCTGAATTCCACGCTTCATGGGAAACGACCCGAGGGAATTTTTGATATTACTTTTGACAAAATTTATTGATTAAATCTTTCGGAATACTTTAATCGTACTACAAAACGAATCATGTATCCTTACGTAGTATATATATAAGTATAGTATAAATATATATATATAAATATATATATAAAAATATATATATATATATAATATAATATATATATATATTGTTAACCTCAATTTATTGATCGAACAGGAAGTTCGGTCACTCTACGTTGGAGCTTTGGTCTTAATTGTTAATGTTGTAATAGGATAATATCGGGAATCGGGCTCGATATTAATCTAATAAAGTATATGTTTAGGTTTTAATCCCAACAAAACCAGCCCGGAACCTAGTTAAATATACCCGCAGAACCTTTAGCGTGACGGGGTAAAGAAGCTTTTTCTAAACCATAGAAAAGCAGTTTTGTTCAAAATGATCTATAATTCATTCTCTTTTCTCTCTCATTTCTCTCTCCTCTTTCCTCTCTCTAAAACAACTCACACACTTTCTCTTTTCTAGTCCATTTCGTGATTAAATAATGAAGTGAAGTGTTTTTACTGTGATCCATACAATAGGCATCAGAGCTACGTGTGGATTTCGTGTGGAATAACAACTCAAATTCGTGGCTTAATAATGTGAACAAAAAAAACCCACGGTTCAAAAAACATTTTATGGCTTATTTGGTTTGGTTAATCTTGTTTCATATCACTTGTTCAACACATCAAGAAGTAAGAGCTTCAACTTTCGTGTTTAAACAAGCTCCTAGCACGAAATATAAGCTTATTAAAGCATAGTGTTCTTCCTGGTGGGTGCTCAATAATGTGGACCGATTTACAAGAAATACGAGTTAAAGGTGTTTTAAAACTTGATAATACTACACTTAATATTGTAATGTTCAATCTATCCTTTGTTCGTGGTTAATAAGCTCATTAGCGTGAAAACTGCAAAATTCGTACTTGCATTCTTCGTGGCGGTTTTGACAGAAAAGGGAACAAGAACCACGATTTTTAAGGAAGTTGTCAGGTCGGCAGTTTTGCTAGGTCAACGGCGGGTTGCCAAAAACAAGCGATTTGCTAAAAACAGGCGGGGTTGGCCAAAACAGCGGATTTGCCAAAACAGCGGTTTTGCTAAAACGTCGTGATATGCTACCGGCGGGTTGCTAAAAAAAAAACGGCGGTTGCTAACAGGCGGTTTCTAACGCGGGTTGCCTAACGGCGGTTGCTAAACGCGATTTGCTAACGGCGATTGTGCTAACGTCATAGTTGCCTACACGTCGAGTTGCTAACCGGCGAGTTGCTGAAAGGGCAGCGGTTTGCTAAGATTTTTTGTGTGAAAAAAAAGGGGTTTCAGTAAAACAGCCATAACTTTTGATCCGTAACTCCGTTTTAGGCCCGTGACCTCTCAAATCGAAGAGAAAAACGAGACGGATCACGTTGTAACCACCCTTTAGCTGGTTAAGGATTTCTTAAGGCCCAAAAAGCTCGTTTACTATGATTTATTGACATTTTTTTTAGTTTTTCTTGAAATTTGTGATATGACATGTTTTTTTGTTCATAGCACACGCCATCAACATTTAAGGCCCGTTTCGAGTTTGGTGAGCCAATTAAACAAACAGCTTTAAAACCTAGCCAGAAAATTATCGGTTTTTTTATAGACATAAAATCCATTGGCCGCCTGATTCCGAAACAAATCATTCACGGTTTTCTATTGATTTTGTAAAATCCCGTTAATTCTTCTTTTACGGTTTTTAATCATAGACGGAAAATCCCCGTGCAATGTGACCTGGTCTACAAGACCACAACTTCAATCCACATCATATCCTTTTAAGATCCAACAAAACTTTCACACTTCATATTTCATAACTATTCCAATCATCATGTCTACTCCCAGTTAACACATCAACAACAGATAAGCCAAATGCACAAAATATCATGGCAGCTGGTTCAAAAGATCGTCCGACCGATGCTTGGACCAGGAATATATTCTCAGTGGCTTTCGCGTTATCCTACGCATACCTTTGTCACTTAAAACGAATGTGATATACTGAGGAATGCATCTTTGAAGGTCCATATTTGCCTACAAATGTAACTCATTGCAGCAGTTGAAGCAGCAGAGAACATTCTAACAAGTAGCGCACATGAAGAAGCTTAGACAATACACAACATTACACCAGAGAACAGACTTTTACTTTCAAGCTGAAAATGGAAGATATTTTCATGATTTTGACTGTATGGGATGAAAGTTTACTCAACTGTTGATGCATGCAACACATCTAAGGAGATGTGGACCGCCAATGAAAGACTACAACAGGTGAATCGTTGAAGCGTACAAGATGTAAATACCAATCTAAATTGGTAATTTGGGAAATTACTTCTCTGAGAATGGAGAATCCATGGAGTCTTATTACTCTCCCCCCGGTTTTATAAAACTATGAATGAGTTGACAATTGAATAACTTGCAAGTTCACCAATGGCAAGTAACGTTCAAGTTTCTTCAACAACTTCAACCTAGATGGTCAAGATTTGTGACGGATGTCAAGCAGAGACAGGCAATAGACAAGTCTTCATATCAACAAGCTGTATGACGTTCTGAAGCAGTTTCAAAACGAAGTTAAATGATATCCGTAACTGAGAGATAGCCAGAAGTGCAAAATCCATTAGCACTTCCTTGCGGCAGCTCAACCATAAACAATAACTTACAATCAAGCAACAAAACCATCAACGATCGAGTTATGCCCCATCATACATGCAGATCATCTTCCAACACGAACCAAGTGCTTCCATACCAGACAACAAAGGCAAAGAGATCGCCAAAACCAGATTACATCCTTAATCTGAGTCCCGTTTCTGAGAAGAACAGTGAATCAGAACAAGCTCGGAGGATAAGATATGAAAAAGTAACTTGGCACTCGACCTTGCTAAGATACTCAAGAAGCAGTACAAACCTACCATCAACAACCTTCGAACTTCTCAAACTCCAGAACAAGACTGAGATACCACACCAAGGTATAACAAACGACAATCATCAGGGCAGTATTGGAAACAAAGGAGGATACATTGCTGGGCTAGAGAGGAAACATACGCAGTCAGGTAGAGCAACAAAATTGGACTACAGTGCTTTAACTGCATGGGATTTGGACCCTAATGCAGAATGCAGTGCCGCAAAGCGGGTAAAGACTAAAACGCTATCACAAGGAGAAAGATGAATATGTTGCAAACAAATCTGAAACCAATTTATTTTTCCACTTCAGCTGAGCAAGCTGATTGGCTAGAGGACACGGATGAAAGATGATGAACAATAAATGGAAGCACATTACAGCAACATGGCAAAGAATCCGGAGGTCTACCTAAGAATCGAGTTCTACTGGTCAGCCATTGAGAGGATACAGGTACAAAACCATGAGAAAATGATGTGTTTGCCAATGAGAGGACACATTTCTGAACAACCAAGAAATCCATTAACGACACATATGTTTTGGAGAAAGGATGATAGCAATGTCATTCCTGATTCATCAAATATATGTACTAATGAACTTATTTTGCATCTCACTTTTCTTTTACCTAGCTTAATTTAATCCTGTAATTGTCATTTTTTTATAAAGGAAACCACCAGCAAACTCTGAGTGAAAACATCAGTCTTTACAAGCCAATTTCTTGGCTTATAATTGTCTCAAACCCAAAAGAGATTATTGATTTAAAAAGCCCTTAAGCCTAGCTTTAAGCCCTTCAAAGCCTCATCCTAAAACAAAAGAATCCTTCTGAGAGCTTATTTTAAGCCCCAAATATGCCCATCTTAGCTGTTGGCTCAATAAGTTATCCCTTGCAACACGCACTTTTCTCAGTGCACATTTTGGTTGTTCATGTTCTTTGCATTTCTTTTTCTTCTCCTTATTAGAATCCATAATTTTTTGATAGTCTAAAACCCCTATAAGCCATTCACCTTAGGACTCCCTTCTTGGTGCTTAAAAATAAGCCCAAAAGAGCCCATTTTGGCTGTTTGGCCAAGTATTTTGGCCCATTTGCTTATTGGCTTATTTCGTGCTTTTCTGTCTGAATTTCTGCTTAATTTTATTACTCAAGTTCTTTTTTGAGTTTAGTTAGTATTTCCTTTGCATATTTTTTCTTTGTCTACATTGGGCTCATTACTTTAAATATTAAACAGTAACTAAACAAAAAGTTATTACTGCTTGAGATTTTTCGCTAACTGTCTTAAAAAATTTGTTGTTTTCTTTTGCTTAAAACGTTCATAGTTGCTTATAGGTGCCTGCCATATTGACTGTGTGTACCTATTCACCTTTTACCTTTGCCAACAATTGTGCCAAAAAGCCAAAAAAAAAAGTTGTTTAGCTTATAAAGCCCATTCGTCTGTCTTATTTGTGCTTTTCAGCTTATTTATTAAGTTGCATAAAAAAGTCCAAGTTTTAAAAGTGCTTATTTTTGTGTGTTTAACAAGTCCTAAAAGAAAATTTTAAAAATAAAAATTAAAAGGAGAAGGTAGAAGTCTCAGGGGAAGCATGCCGTAAAATTCTCAATGGTCACTAGGGGGGGTAATGTTGTAGGTCTCGAACCTGAGACCTCCACACCCTCACCCTTTTAACACACACTCTACCGCTGTGCTACAATAGCTCATCCGGTATAGTTTGTGTTGGGTTTATTCTTATATACTTTTTGGCCCATTAAGCCATAACCTGTTTTAGCTTTTTTCCGCAGCATAAATGCAATAAGCTGCGTGACCCATTTTATTTTTCTTAGAATCCTTACAACTTCAGCTATTTTTTGTATTTTTTTTTAGATTTTTATAAAAACATTTCGTATTTTTTATAATTTATTTTGTTTAAAATCTTAAAAAATTCATAAAAAATAAAATATTAATCAGAAAAATATAAATCTTCTTTTCAAAAATTTCTTTTATTACATAGTTTCCAGGAAAAATATTAGTGTTTTCATAGGGTCATTTTCGCAACTTTTCATTTTTTAAAGAACGGGATTCGATCACGTTCTCGTTCTTTCTCGTTTTTAGCTCAAAACACCTCCGTTTTTGTTCTAGTTTTTTTTATTCTTCATTTTTAGTCATTTTTAGCTCATTAAAAGTAAAAAATTTACATTAGGGTTAAAATTAGATAACTTAGGTTTTTAGCTCGCGTTTTTTTACGTTTTCATCTACGTTTTAGGTTTAATCATTTTAGCTTACGTTTTTAGGTTTTTCTTAATCGTTTTTGCATTTTAATTAGAAAAATCAAATCCAAATCCTTCCTATTTGAACATAATTATTTCCAATCTGACTCTCGATTCTGAATTCACGCTTCGTTGGGAAACGACCCGGGGGATTTTTGATATTACTTTGGACAAAAGTAATTGATTTAAATCTTTCGGAATACTTATCGTACTACAATCGAATCATGTTATCCTTACGTATTATATATTTATATATATATATATTTAAATTTATATATATACAAAAAGGCCGACACCAGGGGAGGTCGTAGGTTCGAGTCCTGGCCTCACCCTTTTTTGCAAAACATTTTATTTTTTAAAAACTTTTTACACAAACTTAATAAGCACATAAATATAAGCAAATTCTTTAACTAAGACTTTTTGAAAATTAACAATAAGCCCATAAACTAAATACACATCAAGGTTAACTACTAAACTACCCAAATAAGCCATAAAAACAATATTTAAAACAGATTAAGGACAAGTAAACAAGGATAAAAGTAAACTGAAACAGAAACGTATGATTTGGTTTATCAGAATTTAAGTGCTAAGTGCTTACTTTGTACCTACTTAAAACTAACTAAATCAGCTTGGAAATGTAAAATAAGCCCACATGTATGAAGATCAGCAACCAATAAGCTTATAACAAAAGACTCAAACAGTGAAACATAGATTTACTTGGTTAAATCTTTGAATCCAAAAGGGTGTTTTAGACAGAAAATGAAGAACAATGACATATTTTGTAAAAAACTTGCATTTGATAAACTAATGAACCAAACTCTAAAACCAGATATTGAATGCATTTATATGGCCAAAAAAACATGTTTACACACTTAAACACAACACAAACTTAAAATCAAAGGTAATGCAATGTAAAATTATAAAACCTTCACAGATTCACATCATAAGTAGAAAAACATAAAAACTTTTGAAAACTTGCATCAAACTTGTTAAAACATGATTAAACAATGATAATAAGTGAATCTAAATTGGTTTTAAGAACTTCAAAAGACCAAGAACAGATTTATAGCAAAAACACATCTTATTCCAAACACTCCTTTAAAGTATGAAACTGAATTTAAAGCTAAAACAGGTTAAGACTTGCATCAAACTAAATCATATATGCATAATAAAGACATAATAAGCATTTAAAAAGCAGAAATAATCAACAATAAGCAGTAAATAAGCGAATGCATAAAATAAGCTAAAACATGAAATTTGAAACTTACAAAAGTCATTTGCTTTTGGTTAAGACTTTTAACACCAAATTCGGTTCCAAAACATCCTATAGCTTATCCACATAAGCACTAACCCATGGCTATCCACAATAAACCTTGATCCATTGCTTTTACAGATCTTTGGTGATTTTTGGTAGAGGTTTGATAAATTCTTAAACAGTTTAGCTAAAAAGCTAACTGTTCTAAGAAGTAGCTTTGTAAATAAGAGCTTATAAAGAGCTTTTGAAACTTTTTAAAGTAATGAAACAGTATGTAAGTAAAATAGGATTTTAAGACATAAACTCAAATTTTCATTAAACTTAAAAGGAGTACAAGACTTTGAAAGTAGAATTACAATAAGCTAAAAAATAAGCACTAAAATGTAAGCTAAATAATGCAGGAAAGTAGACTCTGCCTCAAGGCCTTACAAGGTCCTATTTATAGAGAAAATTTATGAAGTCTTGGTCTTGGGTTGTGTTTCTCCAGTAAGAGGATGTGTGAACCTGTGAGAGTGAGTCCCAAAGTCTTTAATCATAGCCGTTGGATTTGCTTGGTGCCCAATCCCTTCAATCTCAACCATCAATCCTTGGTCCTTGTCTTCTTTAGCCAATGAAACCTTATGGGATTGCCAAGGTGGCAAGTCCTTTGTCTTGTACTGTGAAGCCATGTGGGGTGTGAGTTGGTTTTGGGGAAGAGTTACAGGGATAGTGACCTGTGGGCTTGGCGAGAATAGGTTTTGGGGATTTTTTTTTATATTTGTTTGTCTGAGGTGTGAGTTGGCAACGGGTGTTAAATTTATGGTGGGAAAAGGATTAAAATGGAGTGGGGTGATTAGTGTTAAAAGGGTGATTAGGGATGAAGATGATGAACAGTGGAGGAGGGGTTTTTGGCAGGTTATTAGGGTGAGCCAAAAGTTCAATATAGACCCAACATTTGTCATAGACCCAATGAACCAATCATAGCCCCTCATTTTTTCATCAAAAATAAAAAAACCCACTTTCCACCTCTTTTTAAAAAATTAAATATCTCACACACCGTTAATCGTTACGCAAAACAAAACATACCATCGCGACGAGAATTAAATTATCTTTTTATAGAGGGGCGACACTATATACTTTCGACGAACTTTTTTTTATGATTTTATGAAGTCATATACGATTTTATGAAATCATATATGATTTATGAAATCATATATGATTTTATGAAATCATATATGATTTTATGAAATCATATATGATTTTATGAAATCATATATGATTCGTTGTACGAATCATATATGATTCGTCATACGAATCATATATGATTTTCGTAATTCGTGACTGAAACAAAATTGAAAAAAGTTTGTCGGAATCACAAATCATATATGATTTTATGAAATCATATATGATTTTCGCAATTCGTGACTGAAAAAAAAAATCGAAAAAAAGTTCCTCGAAAGTATATCGTGTCACCCGTCTACTGAAAGATAAAAAAATACTCGTCGCGATGGTGTATTTTTTGTCGTGTGACGATTTACCGTTTGTAAGATATTTTATTTTTAAAAAAGAGGTGGAAAATGAGTTTTTTTATTTTTGATGAAAAAATGAGTGGCCAGAATTGGTTCATTGGGTCTATGACAAATGTTAGGTCTACATTGATCTTAACTCATTAGGGTGAAGGGTGTTTTATAATGTTGTTTGACCGAGTAAAGTTAGATTTAACTAGGGTTAAAAGGATTAACAAGCGTTAGCCTGTTTTGGGTAAGGACTGACACCGTTAGTCCTTAAGGACTAACGGTGTAATAGTTAAGGACCTATTATGAAATGATTTTAACAGTGGTAGTGGAGGGCTGTTATGTGTTAATGGTAGTTTAGGCTTTAGGCTAGTTTCATTGATTTGGGCCTTTTTATTGATTTGGGCCTTTTTAAACTGTAAGCTTATGTAAGTCTTTATATAAATGCTTAATGGACTGTCCCGGCCCATTAGATGGATGTGGGTTGCTCCATTAAGTATTTCTTCGGTTTTGGCTTTGACTTTGACTTTTGACTTTGTCGTGGTTGAATTTTTGGTTGACTTTGACTTTTTACGCTCATTCTATTCCGTGCTCGGTTTTGTTCGTTTTGGCTTTGTTTTTTGTACTTTATTGAATATCCATTACCTGCACATCACAAATCACAAAACACACGAATACAAGATGTTTTTCATATGTTTTTAGTCTTTTAATCATGTTTTCCTAGGTAAATGGTATGTGTAATTAAGCACATACCACTACGTCTTAAGCTATGAGGACAAATCTCTTTTAATAGAGAAAGGATGTGACACTCCGTAAATTTCCGATCAATATTTTAGCCGTTTCTATTTGGTAATTTGAGTTTTAATGTTTCGTTTAAATTTTTACGATTAACCGGGAAGTTGTTTTGTTATTTTCTGAGAATCATTGCCGGAATTGATTTGCGCATCCAATCATCGTAGTCTTTTGTCAGTAGACGCGTTTTTACGTCATTAGTTAATATTTAAAATTTCATAATTTTTTGTGAAGTCGTTATTCGCTTTCGTTATTTGCGTTATTCGCATTTTACCTAAACTATGAATGTGCATGTATATGCATGCAAGGCTAGCTAGGAAATTAAATCAAATAGTGCATGATGTCCCTAGAATTTTGGAGACCAAATTGGTCCCCTTTGGCTCATGCATGCGTCCGAACACACACTCACACTCATAGGATACCATTTTTGAATTTTGGAATCAAGAGACATGCTTCCCTCAAACTAGCAAAGGACTAGTCCTTCCTTAGCCCTCATTTGCGGATCGTTTTGGTCTCCTCCCTAGCCTTGTACTCGGTCAAACCAACCCACACACCAAGACTAGGTGCATTCCATCCTCAGACCATTTATTAACACATAACCAACTCATTATTCAATCATCACTCTCTCACTAAAACATATACATTCTTCTTGTTTCTCACACTAGAAGAACATTTCATTTTTCCTTTTGTTTCTTCTTGTTGCCATGGCCTACACACAACATCAACGCAAATTCTTACTTTTCAAACTTTGACCAAATCTATTTGAAGATAAAGTATTCGGGTTGTTATTCGGGTAGTTTATAAACAACGTTTGGGTTGTTCTAGTCTATAATCATCCTTCTAATCATCATTTCTTATAAGTCATCTTTTCTTAATGAAACTTGTACTTTTACAATCCTCATAATGCATATGAACAAGTTGTACAAATACTTTTTTAAAAATCATGGTTTAAAAACGACATAAACCTTAAAATGGTTTATGTATGGCTCAAATTATAAAAGTTGAGGCATCAAGGGAGAATATAGTTTTGTGTGATTGTGGTTATTGTCATGAATAAAAATTATTACTTATATCTTATTTGATTGTTCTGCTTTCGATGTACATAAGCCAGTGATGTGTGTCGTCGAGAGGCTTAATAGGCTATTAATAGTGTTCGGACCACAAGTAAAATAAAAAGGAATGTTTTTTATCTTATTTCTATTTGGCTTATATACTAGTAGCTTATTTTGTTGCTTATCTTGATAAGGGAAAGGTGTTAATCTTAATTGGCTTAACAAATAAGCCCAAGTAAAGCTTAACGGGCTTTTAGCCGCGTCCCATAACCAAAGGCCCACACCATGAGCTTAATCCATAAGCTCAATGGTTCGGCTTATTTGACTTGGCTTTTTAAGGGCTTATGATAGCTTATTGATGGACCAAGAACTTGTTTGATACTTTTTAGCTTATCGGGCTTAACTAATGGGCCCGTAGTGGTTAAAGGAGGTTCGGCCTAACAAGGAAGCCAAACCGTGGCTTATTAGCCCACGGTTGGCTTATTGGGATTTAACTTGGCTTATTGGAAGCTTATTGATAGCTTATTAAAATGTCTTGTGCTCGTTTACTTAATGATTTGCTTATCGGACTAAATGGATGAGTTAAAATCCTTATATTTTACTTAACGGGCCACGACCCAATATGAGACAATGCACCAAGGCGTAAACCCATGGTGTAGGTTATTGAATAAACTTATGTATAGCTTATTTGATATTATCCTCACTTAAACCCTAAATGTTTACTTATCTTGGACGTTAAACGTTTCAGGTTATCTTATTAGGCTTATTAGACCTAAAAGCCCAATAAGGAATCCAAGAGACTTTTCAGACTAGTTTATGAAGGGATTTGATGGTATATATATTGTATTTGCAAAATGTGAATTGAAAGTGATTTGAAAGTGGTATTTAATAAAGTTTACGACTTTGGAAAAACGTGTAAACATGAACGGGTCATGCCGAAACTTTTATAAAATTTTAACACTTAGAAAACATGTGGAAAACGTGTTTTTAAGAGCATTTCGACCAATTTATAAGGGAATGGGTAAGAGGCTGAACAATATATATATATATATATATATATATATATATATATATATATATATATATATATATATATATATATATATATTACTCGAATATCACCATATAGTATTATATTCTAAATTTTACTATGTACTTTATTAGTCAAACGTTACAACCACGATACGATCACTAACGTCTATTCTAGAAAACATTTACACAGAAATACTTTATTAAACCCATATGCATTATTCGTAATTCTCAATCATTCTGATTCTAAATCGAAACCTATATTTCATAGGTCGTGTTCGTGTACCATCGTTCGCTACCGTGTGATTTTCTCCTAGTTTCTCACTACTTCACTTCACCAACTCAAGGTGAGTTCATAGCCCCACTTTTACTCGTTTTGAATAAATGTTTTATAACTTTTGTGGTGAGAAACATTACTTGTTATGAAAACCGGACACAAGTACTTTACATGATATTACCTTGTTTATGTGTTGCCTAAGTAGCGTTAGACCACTATTTACCCAAAATATCTTGAACTATTAATTACCTTTAAAAGACTGGCTGGTTAAGTGAGCGCGAGTGAATAACAAGATCTATTAGGACTAATAATCCCCATCCGGGTTTGGTAATTCTTACTGGTCGGGTACAATGGATTGTACAGGCCAACGGATATATATCATGTCAAAACTAGTTTGGGTGGTCTTTGGTCGGACACCTACCAGGGCAACTTTATATGGCAGGTGTCATGAGCTTAGCGCAACATAAATACATTTTTGTGTGAAGTTGTATCTGTTATAACTGTCACATACCTGTTTAGAAATCTTGTGGTCCACTACTTATCGTTTAACTTAAATCTGTGGATTCACTAACATTATGTTGACGTTTTAAGCATGTTTTTCTCAGGTGCTTAGCTGGATTGTCAAGGTGTGAAATTAGAAGTCTATGTGCTATGTAACTTTGACCGATTTCAAGACTATCTTATTTTCATGCTCGTTGTCTTTTGTCAAACTTTATTACTTCTTCCGATATGTCCTCTTAATGCTTCCGCTATGTTTTAATGAACTTTGAAATGGTTTGTAAAATTTATTACTTTTAAGATTATGCAACGAGTTATGATTTTCTAAACGTACCCTTAGAGGTCGTTCTCTATACTTTGTACTCGAGATATTTCATAACGTCACGCCCCCGGACACGTATTCCGTCCAGGCACCATTTGGGGGTGTGACAACGTGTTCTTAGAACTTCTCTTCCATTATGGGTGGAAAAAATGTGTGGGTTGGGTTACGGATCGAAACGGGTTGGTATGACCCACCAACACTTATTACTCCTTTTACATGGAATTTGTAAATATTTAATGTATAAGAAGAAAGATAGTTTAAGAATGCACTATACTTATTCAATAAAGCAGTCACAGATTCTTTGAAATGCTTGAGTATTCTTCGACCAAACGGTAAACCATTTAGCTCATTTGGCCCATACCCTTTTGAGCTAAAACATTCAGCTAAAGTTTTTTGGGTCCACAAAAAATAAAATTTCACCCACATTGACACATTTTAGATTTACCCGTTGTATAATCTATCAATAAAATACAGCTCAAATTACCCATTTTCACATAAACGGGTTGCAATTGATACCAATTCCTCTTGTGCTCACAAATCCATATACAAATATACATTCATAACGCGGTATGCCACTGCTCCCATATCTACATCGTCTTCTGACTTCAGCACCTTCTGCAATATCCAGAAGATCTGCAATAAAGACCATCATGAGTGCAGTCGACCAGATAAAAAGTAGAAAATATCAAGTTAAATTAAGTACCTGATTTTCAATTATCATATTGTCTCCAGAAACTCCAATGCTTTTCGTCTCAACAAGAGACAACTCATAAGGGCTACCAGACGCATCAGACATGTGACACTGCTTAAAAACCTAACTAAACATACAAAGAAGAGAACCATTATGTATAAATGAATTCAAGTGATGGCAAGATATGATAATTCATGTATCATTTCAAATTGGTAAGACTGTAACATATTCTTATGGACACATAAAAAACACTGTCTAAATAGTTTTTGTACGTTTCCAAACTAAATTTAACTATTTAGAAATAGCGACTTTACTAACAATTCGAAAACACTGATATAATTCTTTACATTTTATTAAAGGTATTGTAGATACTTCGACAAATACCAAACAGTTTTCTTGGTCTATGTGTTAAGTCAAACACTGTAAACTTTGTCAATCAATCTATATGTATCTTGGTGTAAAATCAAGGCTCACGAATGTGTTCCCAGTCGCTCTTTTGCTTATGGTATTCAGATTGATGAGAGCATGGCTGTATGAAGAAAATATATCCTCCAACCTTCACCCATTTCAAAAGTTTTTGGGCAATATCTTTAACTTGTAACCAACATAGAAAATATTTGGTGAGGTTAACAACTTTACTTTCTATACCAGTAACAGAAGATACAAACAAGTTTTTACAGGAATTCAACATGTATAAACCGAACGAAATTGATTCTATTCATGTAGCAACTGATAGAATCTACGAATGACACAAAATATGGCAAAATCATATCTTCGGATAATATTAATGGACTAACAGGCCTTTGTCTTGCAATTATCCGAGGTGTATCAAAGGTGCCCTATCAACCAAGTGGGTTAGTCTGAATTAAGATAAGGTGGGTATAACAGGTGTATGAGTTTGCTGTTGAAAATAATGCTAGTAATATTTATGGACTCGCTTGTTCAATATTAACATTAACAGGATTCATATATTGAAATTGGATTTTCGTCTTTTACATCGTGAAACTAAGATAGTTAATGTCAAATTTCTCCGTGACATATATTAAAGAGAGTGAATCACCGTTCACCTCTATGTCAGATTGAGTGGTCATATTAGCTAGACTTTTGATATCTCTAACGGGGCCAGTATTCCAAGGCTCATCAGCGTAGGGCTATAGAAAAAACATGAAAGAACTGTTATTTCAAGTATATAACCAAGTGAGCATATACCTGATGGAAGACCATTATATGTTTTCATCTGCATCTGTTTCATTGACTATGAATGCCTCAAGAGACATGTAACTCAGTGTACCCACCTGCACTCCAATTTTTGCAACTTTAGTATAAATAAGACCAAAGCATCAATCACTGATAAAAATTTCACGGATGAAGATATTCTTAAAAAACTAAAATAATCTTCCATAAAAGATCAGTATCTCCTATTTTTGCAACTCTAGTATAAATAAGACCAAAGCGTCATTCATTGATAAAAAATTTCATGGATGAAGATATTTATAAGATCTTTTATAAGATTTTCACGGGTGAAGATATTCCTACAAAACTTAGATAGAACGCGACTAAGACCAATGCATCAACCTCGATAAAAAATTTCACGGGTGAAGATATTCTTAAAAAACTAAAATAATCTTCTATAAACTTTTCACACGTGAAGATATTCCTAAAAAACTTAAATAATCATATATAAAACATCAATCCTTGCTTAAAATTTTCACACACAAAGATACTCTTAGAAAACTTAAGTAATGAAGTATAAGACATCAATATCTCCTAAACGAACGCTTAATTTCAACTAGAATCAAAACAAGGCAACATATATAAAACAATCAAAAACATAGAGCATCATATAGCATCTTGATGTAACATTTGCAGAACAAAAAATTTAAAAAAAATCAAAATTACAAACCCTAAAACGAGTAACAAAGTAATCAATTGAAAATAATTACCACTATTAGCATTCAAATTAACATTGGAACAATGTTTCAAACGATTAACAAAGAGCGTATGGCTGGTGTACTGGAGAATCTATTGAGCATGTTGAAGTAGATGATCGAGCTCAGTTCGTAGGTGTTTCAATGGCAGATAACAACGAAAATGGTGGTGTTTGTCCGATTGGAGGTTAATGATGATGAAGATGGCGATTGAAGGTTCAGAGGGAGAGAAATCGACAGTTCTATCTGTTTTGTGTGTGAATATGTGCAAATGACGATTTTCAATTAGACCCCTCTAATTTTTAGATGTGAAATTACATAAAAGCCCTTAATGTAAACTAAGTGCAAATTTTAAGCTAATATAAGCCATTATATCTAAAAAAATGAAGGTGTTAATAAAGGGCTAGGATCCCTTTTTTCATTCTCACAAAAATTAGACTTCTCAAATGAACGCTTGTCTATATATATATATATATATATATATATATATATATATATATATATATATATATATATAGGGATGGGATCATGAGAAAACCTAATTTTGGTGGAAAATCTAGAAAAACCAAACAAATGCCCTAAAAAAACCAAACAGATGCCCTAATTTTTTCAGGCTAAAAATTGTTTTTTCTGGAAAATACGGGCTCGATTTACACTCTGTAAAAACCCAAAAAAACCAAACAGATGCCCTAAAAAACTAAACAGATGCCCTAAAAAATCTTTTATATAGCCTGAAAAAATTAGGGCATCTGTTTGGTTTTTGAGTTTTTTACAGACATTATATCGAGGTCATATTTGCCTGAAAATCCAATTTTTAGTCTGAAAAAATTAGGGAATCTGTTTGGTTTTTTAGGGCATCTGTTTGGTTTTCTAGGTTTTCTAGCAAAATATGGTTTTCCCTAGAACCCATCCCTATATATATATATATATATATATATATATATATATATATATATATATATTGATGTTTAATTAGGTTTAATAGGCTTTAATTAGGTTGATTGATGTCTTTCAGTGAATGTTTTGTTTTGCCCTAATTTTGAAATATGTTATTTCAGACCTATTATTGATCCTGATTTTTGATTTATAATTGGAAGCTGTAATGATGAGAGCTTTTTAATGATTTAGTTGAAGAAAGTATTTGTTAGTAATAGTTGCCGGTTATAATTTTTTTAGATCTTAGTATAGTTTAGGGAGTGATCAAGTTGTGATACAAATTATCTCTTAATCGATAAGACATATAACATGTTGCTATTATATGCTCTGGTGAATACGATTCGTTTCTTATATGCATTTGCTGATTAGCATTAGGCTTAACGCAAAAGTTTATAGTAGAATAGTTAAGAATCTCTAGTTAAATTTAACTACGATCGGCGGCTGGTAAGCCAGTAACAATATCTGTTAGTGGCGATTTTTAGTGGTAAATTATGGTAAACTATGTCGTCTTAGTGGTATTTTATCTCACTTACATTGTGATTCCAGTTTGTGTTTTCTTGTTATGTAAACATTTTTTTATAAAAAAGTGGTGTTTGGCATTGTGGTCTAAATGAGTTTATACTATGTCAAGTGTGATGCGAGTTCGAACACCTCATGTATTGGTTTTGCTGCTAATCTTAGTATTGCTAGTTAGAGATGTAATAAGCACTTTTATGCAACTAAGGGGTGTTTGACATTGTGGTCTAAATGTCTATATACTATAATAAAGTGGGCTGCAAGTTCAACCAAAGGGTGTTTGGAATATTTTCTTCATGTCTATATACTATAGTAAAGTGGGATGCACCTGCCATCCATGGAACCTTTTTGTTGCAAAGAGAGTCCTTAAAGGTGTGATAATATGAGTGTAGGATTTAATAGTAGCTAATCGGATTATGCGAATTAGTTTTGTTGCAGATGATGCTATATTGGTTATCCAAAACTGATTATTTGATCGACAAATTACAAAGGCCATAGAATTGTAGTATTGGGATGGGTTACGGGGAGAGAAGACTTTAATTAAAGAAAGACAGTCCTAGTTACTAAACAAAAAGGACCGAAAAGAAGTAAAATTACCGAAACGGATCAAAAGCGTAAGTATTTGTTGTTTCTTGCATTTTCACAAAACTAATATTGCCTAAGTAAGTCTGATAATGAAATGAAATACAAGTTTTCAGATAGCTTGTTAAGATAACAATTCCAATACCACTTCATAGTATGGGCTTTAAATTTAGGCAGTACACATTACTGTAACGTAATTGGTTATCGTGCCTTGAGTGTTCACTGTGTTTTCGGACCTCATTTCAACATTATACGTTGCGGATCTTGGATTAAGATATGAAATTCGTTCTTGGGACCAAAAAAGTGAAATAAATTAATCTGAAGTATAATGTTCTTTGCATCGGAGGTTGGGGATTCTCAAATATGAAATGAGTCTTGTTGTATGTATTATATCAGCCATAGAACATTGGACAATGGATGTTTTATCTTAATGGACTATGTGAGATCAACATCCAAATTTATCAATTATTTTGATGGGTAGATAATACATTGTTGTTGAAAAATTTGCAAAAATATTTTATTGTGTACAAATTGGCCCTGCTGCCATTAAAAAATATTTTCAATGTTGAGGTGAGACACCCTCTTATCTTGTTGCAAAGGCAAAGGGTCATACCTCCACTGCAAAATACACTCATCGGACATGGGGGTGTTTAATATTGAAGTATCGATGTGAATTGGGTCGTCGGGTGGTTTGAGGCGACACTTGGCATTCTGTTAAATACTGTTGTCTGCGAATTCCAATCAACAGACAAGTGATGAGACCATTATGCCACTCTCATCGTCATTGTTTTTTTATAGATTGACGTTGATAAGATTTCTAATAGGCTTGGTGTCTATTTATCCAATTTAAGGCTTATATATTGCATTTTAGTGCACTCCTGCTGAATTACTAGGGGGTGCCAAAACGGGCGGTCAAGTAGGTTGGATAACGGCTCAAAAAGGGTTGGGTATTTTATACTTTCTGTGATACAGATGCAAATAAACTTGTTAGAACAAAGCCAATGATTTGCATAATAAAGCTAATGTTTCAGTTACTTGTTTTTTATATCTTCAGGGATGATTCATAAGGGCAGGTATAACAGAACGTGTGTGTTGTTACATAAAATGAATTAGAAGTGTTCGTTGTTACATAAAAAAAAATACATGCAGTAGATTAAGAGAAAAATTCTATTAACAAACTAACATCTAAGATAATGGTATTGTAGATGTGGACTATCCACTATCCAACCAGGCGGCATCAATGCAATGGGAATACCCTTTCCCTTTCCTTAGCATTACCATTGCCTTTGCCTTTCCCTTTCCCATTACTCACTTTGAACCAAGCATGCCCTCAGTATTATTTATCTATTACTGTCATAGTAAGCTCTTTAAAATCTTGATTAATGGACTAGCTTCAAGTGCTATCTTCTAAGATGAAATTTTAAGTACATATATGCTTGAAACATGAACTTCATGTTTGAAAAGTATACCATTTATTCTATTTACTTCATTTTGCAGGACATATTGAGTTGATGGAGCTGTTTCTCTCTGTTGGTGTTGATGTCGATTCACAAAGTGATTCTGGCACCCCACTGGTTTGGGCTGCTGGTCATGCCCAGCAAGATGCTGTAAAACTTTTACTAAAACACAAAGCTGATGTAAGACTTTCTTGATGGTTGTTTTGCATCATACGAATTTATGTATGTATATCATTTATGAGTTATAAGTGTGGTGGTTATTGTTTCGCAGCCTAATATTGAAACTGGTGATGGCGTTAATCTGCTGTTGTGTACTGTAGCTGCAGGCTCACTCCCATGCTTGGAATTGTTAATTGAGGTACCTCAAAACTAATACTCACATTACCAAGCATATGTATATAATTGTATAAAGTATGAAACTTTTTATAAATGATAATAAAGAATTTCAAACCTGTGATGGTGTAAGAATGTTGCAGTATGTCGTGTGGTGTTTCAGTGATAACGTGTTGAGAACAGTTTTTCAGGGAACTGAAAGAAATACAAAAGATATAATCTGCCTATTGGTTCTATGGTTTCAATTAAAGAATAACATGAGGTACTATTAACTTTTTCTTAATGTGAAATATTATGATTCTGTTTTAAATATACTTATTATTCTTATATTTATATGTACAAGGAACTTCTAATATTTCAAGTTATATGTAATTCCTATCTGTGGAAACACACAATAGGGGAAATTATCACATTATGATCTACACTTAAAATTCAGTAAGCTTGATTTCCACTTTTATTTTCCTGAGTGACATGTTAAAATGTAGCTAATTTTGTAGGTTACTCAAGAGGCAAAAGGAAAAAGCTGCTGAAGCTAAATCAAGAGCAATAGCTGTTTTTGAAGCATAAGAATATTTGATGGCATTAGATGCTTACACTCATCTATATCTATACTCACACACAAGAGACATGTGGGTATATTTAGCTGCAAATCTTAAAAGTTAAAACATGGTAAAGACCTGAAAAACACGTAAATCTGGTTGAGTGAACTAAAAGCCTTCATAGTCTCGATATAATTGTACTCTAATCAGAGTCTCTGTTAGATGCGGCTTGGTCAATCTGACCATGCATAGACTGATGCACGAACATGCTGGGAATTGAAACCCAACTGGGTCAAGGCTTGGTATCGAGAGGGTTTATCTTTGTGTTTGCTGCAGGTATAATTTTTTAGTTTAAATGTGTTTTTTTTTATGCTTTGAACCTAAAAAGTTGACATGCCCATATGAATCAAGAGTTGTTTTCTGATGTTTTCGTGCGGGGTGGCGAGATGTGCAGAAGTTAACTTTCTAAGCCTAAGGAACAAAACCAACGCTATGGCGATATTACAGTAACTTTAAACCAACTGGGCTAGCTCAGTTGGCCACCAAGATTCCTTAAGGACTTGGGGAGGAGATGTTTGGCTAGGGGAGGTCTCAAGTTCGAGTCCCACCCGGGACTTTTACCCCTTCCAGTCGAATAGGAGAAGTATAGTGGCGGGTTCAGGTACAGCATACTGCCCAAGTTGAACAATTAGTCACTTCTGACTCTAGCTGGACCTAAACCACTAACAACTAACAAGCCGTTCTTAAAAAAAAAAAAAAAAAAAAAATTTACACAAAATGTTAGTCTTGCATACTTGGTTTAACATGTGATTCTTATCTTTTTAGGGAAACATTCACTCTAGTCCAACAAAGGAACAACTAGTCAATGCGGTTCAGAAACATTTTGAATCCCAAGTTCCTCTCTCGTGTTCTTTTCCTCATTTTAATTTTCCGCATTTGTGAGCAATTTGCTGATAAAAAATTGTTTGATTTGTGTTGTAGCGCAACCCAAGCTAGCTGAAACCTTTGGAATTTGGACCCGTTAAAAAATTATTACCCCTTTGCCCATTTACCTAATCTGCATATTTTACAACCCTTACTGACGATTATGTTTTCCTTGTCACAGAAAGTAAGTGAAATGGAAGCGATAATGAAGTTCATCAATGAAGCCAAGAGTAGAAATCTGGAAGAAGCCAAAGGGATCGAAGCTGATAGGTTATCTTGATGTCACGGTTGTGCGTGTGCGTGCGTGTTGTTTGTGTATAGATATTATTATCCTAGCCTATTAATTGGGCATAGAAAAGTTTGTTTCTTGGCTTTATCGTACTATCTTCTTACTCTTTAACCTTGTAATTTCGAGCCATATTAGTTATCGTTATATCCAATTGTTTATTATTGCCATCAGTGAGTATATTAGCACATTGCCTACGAAGATCAATTATGTGCGTACAGGAATATATAAATGTGAGCAAACTTATGTCTTATTTTGAAAACGATTTCCGACAGAATTGTGACTTTTTACCGACTTCAGGCGGAATAGTTACCAACGACTTTCTGACAGAAATTATACAGACAGATTTCCGACAGAAAATTTAGCGACGGAATTTCCGACATATGTTCTGTCGGTGTTTCTGAGCGAATTCCGACGGATAGCAATTAGCGACCAGGATTCACCGACACACTTTTTCCGTCGCAGATCCGTCGGAAATCACTTTTGCCGACGGATTTCTGACAGAAATGGCCGTCAGTATAGACCAGTTGTGTAGTAGTGGTAGAAGCTCACATGATCTTTGAAAACCAATTTTAAAGGCGCAAAATGTACGCAAAGGTTACTTTGTATTGATATTGAGCAAAATTAAAGCAAATGTTTTTTTATTTCTATGTTTACCTTCTCCGGTTTTTGAATCTTTCTCTATTTTTCTTCCCACTCACTATCTCCAACTCAAGAACACCAAAACTAAATACATCCGACTTTATAGAAAAACGCCCGTGTGATGCATACTCGGGAGAAATGTAATTGCTGCAACATATTTAATAAAAATAAGTTGCGTATTAGTATTTGAGGAAAGAGTATTAGACTTAAGAACCACATGTTATGGATGCTTACTATGTTCCGACCACTTCTTTGTCATAGCACATGTATCGTTTCCTGCGCACTTTTTAGCAAGGCCGAAGTCAGATATTTTAGGATTTATGTCACTGTCCAGCAATATGTTAGCGGCCTTCAGATGTCTATGGATAATTTGAAGGCGTGAATCTTGATGCAGATACAAAATCCCTCGAGCCATTCCATGCATAATGTGATAGCGACGGGCCAGCTAAGGGCATCTCCAATGCATTTGCCTCAACATAATGTAATACACTCCACATCATCATTTCATGAGTTTATTAAAATACTCCACATTACATTGGACTTGAAAAAAAACATCCTTGTTAGATGAAAGTAGGAAAGGTAGGAATTAAAACAAAAAAGTACAAAAAATGAGCCACCATTTGAGTATAAACACCATGTGTTAAAAGAATAACACATATTAAACCTTGAAGTTATTGAACAATGAGTTCTCATTCAATCATTTCTATTGCACTATGCCAAATAAGTGCATTCTGGATGCCCTATGTATTGAACTTTTTGTATCATCTGTATAATATTAAATGTTAGTGTAAATTTGGCAAGGAAGTGTAGGAGTTACATTGAAATCATGGAGGGTCAAACCTTTTGTTAGACATGTATTCATGTATCAAAATCATCTCATCTCCAAAAATGCAGTATCCAATAAGCTTCACAAGGTTCCAATGCTGAAGCTTGGCAATCGATATCAGCTCATTTTTGAATTCATCAAACCCTTGGTCTGATGTCTTTGAAATCCGTTTCACCGCTACTTCTAGCCCGTCTTCCAACACACCCTAAAAGATTAATATTAAGACTTTATGATTACTCTAATTTCTGCACATATGTATTATGCTTCACATTCTGTCTAAGATGCTTTGCTAAATTACCTTGTAAACGGGGCCAAAGCGACCTTCTCCGATCTTATTTGAATCGCTGAAGTTTTCCGTGGCCTTTTCTACTTGAAATAGGCTAAAAAATTAATCCCCAAGACGTTCTGTCTACACACTTATATTCTTCTTATCAAGGGCATGCTCTGAGTCTCCTACATACAGATTCTAATGTTCAATTAAATTTCTAGAAGCAAAAAGTGGCTCATTGGTTTTACCTTGCTTTTTTATGTGAAGTATTTTCTCTCTCTTCCAACAGAAACACAATACAACAGACAAAAGCAGTGTGGCTGACAAAATTGTTGGGATCATGATGAGTACTTCTATCATTTTTTAGACCATATGACCTGATCAAGATGATAAGTCATTAAGTATTAACACTTAGCTAAAAAGATAAAAATATTTACACTATATTTATTCAGTACTCGCTTCACTTCTTTTAATTCATCCATCATAATTTGGTCTATCATGAAGCCCACCACACAATTTAAAGGTCGGTTGCTCAGAATTGACCGAGCTTTCAATCTGCGGGTGACATGGAATTTTACAATGCATTGCATGGTGAGTCAACATGTCATTGATCAAACAATAAGGCTCCATTGTGGATGCCCTTACAGCTTTGATCTAGTAGCTACAATAATTAGTACGTACTAATCTACAGACAAAAAATGGTACACTACACAGCTTTCCAACTCCTAAATTTTGCCTGGTATTTTCCGGTTTGATCTCAAACGATCCACTTCACTGATTGCTCGACTTTTAACTCGCATCATGAAGCACAAAGAAACAAAAACATTAAGCCACTGCTAAAAGCTACCGGAATGCTCCCGTGAAAACCCACTACCATATGAAGCTGAACCAGTTTGGACACTCCCAAATGATGCAGCTCCACTTTGTGTATTTGCTGCTCGAGCTTTTCTCATTTGCCGTATCTTAAAAGCATCTTTCATCAATAGCTGACTTTGAACAGTGGTAGTGTTATCATCGTCTTGCCCTAAACATATTAAGTAGCAAATAAAATTTAGTAATTCTTACGAAACTGATTATTAAGCTACCAAGTTATAAAACATACTGTCTGCATTTTTTCTCTTCC
Organism: Tanacetum coccineum; assembly: GCA_026074375.1. Lineage (NCBI taxonomy): Eukaryota > Viridiplantae > Streptophyta > Magnoliopsida > Asterales > Asteraceae > Tanacetum > Tanacetum coccineum. Next base: position 187,959 of record BQNB010000209.1, read on the forward strand.
CATCCTGTCGGTCTCTTGGTTTAAACAAATGGGATTTACTCGATCCAGAAACATCACTGGAAGCGGGTCTCGCTTGGGGCTGAGTTGGTAATTTCGTCGGTTCCATAATAGGTAGTGGGCTTTGTAAACATATTGATATGACGTAATCCACATCAGGCAATTGTCAGACAAATACCTCCTCTAGAGTCCCTAATTGGGTTTCAAGAGCCGCGGCCAAAGCTGAATTAATAGATTTGCCAATGTTTGAACTTTTGACATGGAACTTACTATGAAACTGCAAGTGGTAAAAGAATCCATCAAAACATACTTAGTTAACTAAAGAAGCCAACACAGCTACTGTTAGATTTGTAACTTCTTTTAACTTCAGCAAAGTTTGCTGGCAAAAGCGTCAATAGCGCAGCCTGTTACGAAAATAATTGATGACACATACACCAAATTATATGTTTTCACATCTTAACACTCAACATCAGGTGTCAGTAATGATAAATTAAATAACCTGAATGAGAGAATCATCACACGCACTATCAATCAAACATCCCCGTCCAAGTAAGCATTGTAAATGTATCAAGTGCACAAGCTCATCCACCCTTTGTGACAAGAAGCTGAGAGCGAACCTACAAAATGTGGCCATTGCTTGTTGAAGCTATATATCTCTTTATATACACACATACATTTGAATTAAAATATATTTTAGATCACATAGCTTACCACCATAAGCTGTCATCATTTCAACATTTTATGATGCAAGCTATTAAAGTGATAAGAACTTGAACCTAATTATATGATCAAAATATGTGTGCATAAAATAAAATAAACAATTACTTTCAAAACGATATGATACTTTTACAGCTTCCTCTTTAACAAATCAGAACCATGCCATTAACAAATTTCAAAAACCATACCTGCAAAACAGGTGCAAGCATATCATCGAGGTATGTGTCCTTGAGCCCACCCCTCATTGTGTAGTAGCCATTGTATTAAACTAATCAACTCTTCTCGAGCACCCCTCGTCGACTGAAAAGCAACTAACGTTTCCTGTAATTATTAAAATATTTTTAATAGTTGATAATCAGTTTTAGTGTTTCAATAGAGCAATTTGATCCTGACAATTTTAAACTGTAATAAGCAGTTTTCAGTGATGAGATAGGCTAATATTAACTGTTTTAATCATGCGTAAGAAGTGTATAGAATTGCTTACTGTAACAATGGATATTTTTTAAGATAACAGGATGAGCTATTTAGCATACACTATTCTCAAACTTATTATTTAAAACTATTGTCTTACAAAAAAATAAGCAACAATCTCAAGACACACACTTGAAATTGTATACCATAAACAGATAACCACTTTCTAAGAAGCAATCCCAAACACCCTTACGGTTATTAAATACTGATAAAAGTGTGGTCAAATCGCGTAATTTAATCCCAAACACTGCCCAACAAAAAAGGACCTAGAATTGAATCAAATTAGCAACTGATCTTTAGAAGAAACTCTTATGAAGAATGTTGATGAATCAATGGTGTGCGTCCGAGGAACCAGAAGATGGCTTATCAGAAACACCATATTGCTTCTCATCATCACCTTGGTTTCGTGCCAGAAGTTGATACCCCAGAAAAATTACTTCAAAAAATGATATGGTTAAAAGATTAGCCGTAATACAAATTCCATGTTGTGTGTAGGAATGCATGTATATTGGTTGATAGCTCCTTGACTTACATGTTGCTCAAGGCCTTCAGCATTAGAAACAAACCTCCCGTAAGGATGCCCTTCCCTTTAAAATATAGCAGATGGGGGGATAAATCTTAAACTATAATATCTTTCCATGAAGAAAATTTTTAACTTGAAGCATGTGTGATAACCGTATGAGTAGTGAAATATGCATGTAAAGATGCTTGGTATGCGGATATCGTTCATCGTATCGTTGATAAGCATATCGTAAAGATGCTTGGTATGCGAATATAGAAGTTGAAGCATTTTGGAAAAAATCTTGAGAATTCATAAAGAAGATCTGGATGATCATCAAAGAGTGAGGAAACCTGCACATATCACAAATGGTAACCAAAAAATACAAATCAAATCAACGATATCAATCATAAATCGGACTGAGCATCAGATCAAAGCCGACCCGTACCAATTTTGTAGAAAAGCATGAACCAAGACAATAGCCGAAGTGACTCGGGTGGTTTGGTTTTGTGCGGGTTAGTTCAGGTCAGATGGTTTAAGTGTGGTTTTTTCGGTTCTGGCCCGAGCCGTAACCGAAAACCGTAAATATACAAAACCCAAAACCTAGCGGATTAGGAGTCGGCTTGGTTGGACCAGTTGTCTCAGTTTTGCTTAGCCATAATCATAATCACTATTGCTACATATAAATCGTTAAGCTTACTGAAATATACCTATTAGTATACATGATCATCTTTTTGAAATCGTTTCTGCATAGGAGAGATAAGATAATTATATTCGTAAGTTAATAGATATTGTTGCTTAATTCACTAAAAAACTTACAGTCTCTTCAAACTCCACAGGTCTCTTTGCCGGGGGCCATCATCCTCAATAACAGTGATTTCGTAACCCTTCGACAACAATGCGTTTAAACCAAAAATTAAGTTATTGTGACCTCTAAACAACTCTCTCATCCTTGCAATGACAGCGCAATATCAACGCTGCATTAACGAAAATCAGGTACTTAGTAATAAGCAGCTAGGGAGCCTACTTAAGGTGAAGTAGCAGCTATGTATCAAGCTTTTAAAAGAAGATAAACAATACCCGCAAGTATCCCGCCAAGATGACCGAGAAAAGATACACCAGGAACAAACATCCGAATGAAAATCAATTCTTCCCATGCTCATATTTTGCAGGTACCATAAATACATATAGATTAGTGTGGTTATCTGATTGGAAATTAAGTACCCCTTTCATTGCAAAGAGGATGCCTGAGAACCCAACAGCATACTAAACCCAACTCGTTTTGACATTTCGTTAAAAGTAGCTAGTTTGAACCTGATTCGCGACCCACCCATATTAACACGGATAAGATGCGCATTTGTTATTTACATTGGCAGTAGCACTTGCTTTTGGCGTCCTATTTACTGCAACGTAGAAAAATCTCTATAAAACATTTTTTGGATCTCATTAGATGAAACTTAATACATGGAAAGAAGAACTTAATAATCACTGTAAAAGCTACTGGCATAAAATAAACCATGTTTTCCAACCTCTTGATTTTCAGTTAGGGTAATCTTGTTTGGTACAATAATAAGCACAACGTGCTGTCAATTCTTATGTTCTTGTCAGATGTTATGATCAGTTTCATACATAGTTTCTCGATTTGTCCTTAATCAATCATGTTTAAATTTAGTGACAGAGTGTGCAATTATCAAAAGAACTGAAAATATAAAACCAACTGCATTCAAACTTCATATTATTGTTCACATCAGTAGGAGAGAATATGGTTACATGATAATTCGATCTTACCTGATCATTGAAAACTCTTGAGCAATTTATAGCCTCCTCGTATTTGTGGTCGTATATCAACCTAGAAAGCTCTTTTGTTGGATCGAATGGTGCGTCTATCTATTACAGAAAATAAGTATATAAGGATCACTACAAGAAAAAATGTCGCCCGGAAAAGCACACTAAACGACAAAAAACCGTCCGACGTGGCAACAATCCTGATAGACTTTTTAGTCAAAGTTTGGTTAGATTTTCCCGGGCGACATGTCGCCCGGGATAAGTTGGTTAAAATTTGACCGTAAAACTCAACGAAAATCTTGGCGGCATTTTTTCCCGCTCACTTTCCCGGGCGACATGTCGCCCGGGAAAACTTTACAATTTTTTTTTTAATTCGGTTGAATGTTTAAGCGTGGTAATTAGTGTTAATTAACGTTGGTTTCTTTTTCCCGGGCGACATGTCGCCCGGGAAACTATTTATTAAAATTCAACATAAAAAATTGTAACGAAACTCCTGGCGGCAAATTTTCCCGCTTATGTTTCCCGGGCGAAATGTCGCCCGGGATTAGGTATTTTATAAAAAAAATTAATTATGCTTATAAATCATTATTTTTTATAAAATATATTTTATAATTATATATTTTATAAATAATAACTTATAAAGATACTTATAAAATATATAATTCCCGCCTAAGAATTCCCGCCTAGAATTCCCGCCAAAACTTCCCGCCTAAAAATTCTGAGGATTTTAACTATAAATATGATACTTATACAGCACCACCACCACCACCAACTCTTATCCTTACAAACTCTTTACACCACCACCATCACCACCCAGTTTTGTAACTTATGCAAATGGAGTCGTATGAATCTTTTATGTGTCGATGTGAAGGTGGTAATGTAGTGTTGAGACAATCACATAAACCACACAGCTTTGGCAAACTTTACTATGCGTGTCCTCGTTCAAAGGTAAACAATAAGAACCTTTTTTATCTATGCAATGTATAAATAATTTGTTTTTTAAAATGACATTCCTTATGATTTTTTATCGTTTAACAGCCTTCACAAAAAAATCATGGATGTGGATATTTTAAATGGAAGGATGAGATCACTTTTGGAAACGCAAGTTCTTTTTCGGGACCGACAACACCTTCAAATTCTTCTTCGCGTGCAAGTTCTTCTTCAGGATCCTCTAGAGCCGCACTTAGTCCTGGAAACACAGAGTGCTCAAACTGCAAGCTCTTAACTATGAAGATAAAGATACTAGAGGCAAGACTAGCCATGGAGAAGAATCCTGATGACCACCCGTGTGAGTCAGCTGCAATACTTCATGAGCTTTTAAATGAAATGGAAAACCTTCGTGTGGAGTAGTAGTTAGTGTATTTGGTTGAATGTGCTAGAATAAAGGAGATTGAGGGGATGCCCACGTTTCCATGTTTTCACCATTTTAGGATGTAGTGGTTTATGTTTGTGTCATGTTTTTTTAATAAGAGTTCTTATGTTTATGGGTATACAGAAAATTGCTCCATTGAACATCTAATGTACAACGATAACATATCGACTCATCCGTTGAACATCTAATGTACAACGATAACATATCGACTCATCCGTTGAACATCTAATGTACAACGATAACATATCGACTCATCCGTTAACATCTAATGTACAACGATAACATATCGACTCATCCGTTGAACATCTAATGTGTAACGATAACATATCGACTCATCCGTTGAACATTTAATGTACAACGATAACATATCGACTCATCCGTTGAACATTACCATATCGACTAGTCCATTGACGTCTAATGGACAACCATTACCATATCGACTCGTCGTTGAACGTCTAATGTACATCCATAAACATATAGATCATACGTTGACCTTAATGTATAACCCTAACATATCGACTCATCCGTTGAACCTCTAATGTATATCCATTACCATATCGACTCTCCATTGACTAATGTATAACCATACCATATCGACTCGTCCGTTGAACGTCTAATGTATAACCCTAACATATCGACTCATCCGTTGAACCTCTAATGTATAACCATACCATATCGACTCGTCCATTGAACGTCTAATGTATAACCATACCATATCGACTCGTCCGTTGAACCTCTAATGTATAACCCTAACATATCGACTCATCCGTTGAACCTCTAATGTATAACCGTACCATATCGACTCGTTCGTTGAACCTCTAATGTATAACCCTAACATATCGACTCATCCGTTGAACCTCTAATGTATAACCGTACTATATCGACTCGTCCGTTGAACCTCTAATGTATAACCATACCATATCGACTCATCCGTTGAACCTCAAATGTACAACCATAACATATCGACTCATCCGTTGAACATCGAATGTACAACCATAACATATCGACTCATACGTTGAACCTCTAACGTATAACCCTAACATATCGACTCATCCGTTGAACGTCTAATGTATAACCATACCATATCGACTCGTCCGTTGAACTTCTAATGTATAACCATACCATATCGACTCGTCCGTTGAACGTCTAATGTATAACCATACCATATCGACTCGTCCGTTAAACGTCTAATGTATAACCATACCATATCGACTCGTCCGTTGAACGTCTAATGTAAAACCATAACATATCGACTCATACGTTGAACCTCTAATGTATAACCCTAACATATCGACTCATCCGTTGAACCTCTAATGTATAACCGTACCATATCGACTCGTCCCTTGAACCTCTAATGTATAACCATACCATATCGACTCATCCATTGAACCTCAAATGTACAACCATAACATATCGACTCATCCGTTGAACATCGAATGTACAACCATAACATATCGACTCATACGTTGAACCTCTAATGTATAACCCTAATATATCGACTCATCTGTTGAACCTCTAATGTATAACCATACCATATCGACTCGTCCGTTGAACGTCTAATGTATAACCATACCATATCGACTCGTCCGTTGAACGTCTAATTTATAACCATACCATATCGACTCGTCCGTTGAACGTCTAATGTATAACCATACCATATCGACTCGTCCGTTGAACGTCTAATGTACAACCATAACATATCGACTCGTCCGTTGAACGTCTAATGTACAACCATAACATATCGACTCATACGTTGAACCTCTAATGTATAACCCTAACATATCGACTCATCCGTTGAACCTCTAATGTATAACCCTAACATATCGACTCATCCGTTGAACCTCTAATGTATAACCCTAACATAATTATATACGAACCGACTGGAACAAACCGAGAAACCGGACCGACCCAGCCGAAACGAACCGATTATATATTTTATAAAAAATAATTGTAAATAATAATTATATACGAACCGACCGGAACGAACCGAGAGACCGGACCGACCCAGCCGAAACGAACCGATTATATATTTTATAAAAAATAATTGTAAATAATAATTATATATTTTATATACGAGCCGAAAAAATAATTTTAAAAAATAATTATATACGAACCGAGAGACCGGACCGACCCAGCCGAAACGAACCGATTATATATTTTATAAAAAATAATTGTAAATAATAATTATATACGAACCGAGAAACCGGACCGACCCAGCCGAAACGAACCGATTATATACTTTATAAAATATGCGTTTAACATATAAATATATAAAAACTATATAAAAAAAAACTCCGTTTTCTCGGTTCGTTGTGTGATATGTGGGTAATTGTGAGGATAATATCTGCTTTTATGGTAAAAACAGTTTTTCGGAGGGAGGATTTGGCGGGAGTATAGGGCTAAAGGAGGAATGTACAACGATAACATATCGACTCATTCGTTGGACATCGAATGT
>BQNB010000210.1:4098-112053 GCA_026074375.1 Tanacetum coccineum
TTCAGTCGGGTATACAATGATGAAGATATCTATCCTAACTTTTTAGATTCTAATGATGAGGGTAGGTGTTTGTCTATGTGTTTGCATTCTTGTTTGAATTCATGTATAGCAAACTAATCATTTCATACTTCTTTCTTTATAGAAATGGGATTATTTGACTTCATCAAAACTTCTGATCCGTTTACGGTAAAGGTTTGAGAGAAGACTCTTATAGAAGGGGAGGTTTCCTTAGTAGAGGAAACTAGGGATTGGGTTATTCCTCTATCTGACGAATTCATTACTATTGTTGATCATACCATTACTAATGAGTTAAAAGATGCAGCCAGGAAAAAGGGAAAGAAAGGGTTGCTTTTGATGGTGCAGAGCCTCTTGTAAAAAGGCTAAGACTACTCCTTCTGCTGCTCCTCCGAAAAATAATAAAATCCAATACTGAGGGAAAAACGCCAGCAGCAATGAAGAGACTTGTTACACTTGGCGCTTCAAAGGAAAAGATTAGATATGGATCCGCCTTGGATGCTATTGTTCCCTTTATTACGGATCCAGTGACTCCTTCACCCCCTCGAGAGTACCAACATGATTCGGATTCCAAGAAACGATGGGATTCCAGTACTCGACCTAATACTCAAAGGTTCATCATTTCTTCGGATTCCACTCATACTGAGCCACTAAATGCTTGCCCTTTTGCTTCTTTGAAATCAGTTTCTAATCCTCTTCCGAAACAAAATAAAGCTGTGACCGTGGCTACTTCACTGGTTTATGAGGCGGGTACTTTGTCGTCTATTCTGGACAATGCTTCTCCGGTCAATGATTTTTATAAGTCTCATAATATTGACTATGTTGATGCCAAGAATGTGTATGTTCCTAAGTGGGGCATCACCAATGATTTTAAACTAGATCAGCCTTGGATGTGTCATAACTTCATTGATCATATTCCTCCTCATGGTTATTGGGCGTCTCTCTAAAATATGCCTAGTTTGAGTTTTCTTAAGGAGTTCAATGTAAATATTATCTGTCTAGCTTGCATGAGTTCTAAACTTTGACTCCGGTATGAGTATGAGATGGATTAGAGGGTTACGTTTGAGAAAAAGTTTTTGAAGAGGGAAGAGGATGTGAAGCGGAAGGATAAAGAGATTGCGAATATCAAGCCCCGTTTGGAGAATTTTGAGGGTGACTCCTTGGAGGTTGTTAGGCTCTATAGTCGTGTTTCAGAGTTAGGGGTTGCAGCTACTGCTAGGGTGGAGGAGTCTGCAAGTCATATGGCTAAGAACGTTGACTTAATTAGGCAAGTATCCGATCTTGAAGCCTTATGTGATGATTTGAAAAATCAGATCAAGGGTGAAGATCAGTTGAGGAAGGAGTTCATCGCTATGCAGGATTCACATGCCAACAGTTTTGAAGACCATGCCACGGAATTGGGTGAGAGTCTCACCACTTTGGATATTGATTTTAACAAGGAGCTTTTCCCGAACATGATGAAAGCGGTTTCCAGTAAAAGGTGGGTCATCATCCATGGATTCTGTCCTGCCTTTATATAGTTTAAAGAGTCTTATAAGTACCAATCGAGGCTTGACAAAGCTATCTCATTAGCCATTAAAAAAGGGAATCAGCAAGGGCTGGAAGTTAGGCTTGTTCGCGGCAAGGCCGATAAGAACTCGAAAGATATTCAATCATATGATGCCGAGGCCGGAGCCAAGTTTTTGGCTGCAGTCAAAGATTTGGAAGATGTCCCTTTTCCACTTCTAGGGTCGCTTGAAGTGTGCAAGGATTATTTTATTGAATTTATTATGTCTTCATTGACTCTAGAGGGAAAGCATGGTGAGGATGATCAACATGCAAAGCACTGGCTTGCTTTACCGACTCGGGAATAACTCACGATCCCTGCCTATTATGAAAGGGGTGGCCCCTATACTATCAACCCTTGGGGCTGTGATATTCCGTTGTTCAAGGCTATAGATGCTTCCAGAGTCAGGGCTACTAAAAAGAGAAAAAGGAATGCATCGTTGGATGTGGTTGCAGAAGCAATGGATGCTTCACAACTAAGTTCTTCGGCTTTGACTATTGAAATGCCCGTGGTTACGACTGTAGCAACTCCTAGTATGTTGCCTATGAGTTCTGCTGCCCTAGGGGCTGGAATCATAGTTCATACTAAAGCCGTTGATCTAGCAAGGTCGGCTCCGGAAGTTGCTACCGACGGTTCTGTTCTTATAGTTTTCGTTTCCCAATAGCCTCTCATAACAGTTACGGAAGAACGAATCTCCGAACTAAATGTTGATAGGGATGGAGTTCAAAATGACGATGACCCGTTTGACTCCTCCGTGTTGGATAAGACAGAAGACAAGTCAAGAGAGCATTTCGCTTCTATCTTTGTGTAGATTGTGATGGTTGAGCCCGTTTTAAATTAGGTGCTTTTCAATATGATTCATAACACTTGTAACTTTTAAAGTCTTTGTCCTTCCGTATGCTGCCTCATGTGGTCGTACACGATATGATGTAATGGTTACAAATGATAAATATAACTTAACCATTTTTTGCTATCTTTTAATATTGTGCTTTTATGTTTTTGGTGATAGTCTTATTTATTCTGGGTATTATTGTTGGGTTACTCTCTCTTGTACCGGGCTTGCAATCCACTTACGTACTTTAGTTAAATTTTAGGTTACTCTTCCTTATATTGTTTTGATCAATATAGAGTTAATTATTGGGTCGTACTCATTCCCGTATGCAGAAAAAATAACATGTTCCGTAAATGACAAAGAATGAATGCATAGTATTTTGGAAAATTTGCGAAGTTATCTAGACTTCACGTGATTCATTAATAATGATAAAACAATACATAAGAAATTAAATATGATTGATAATAATGTCCCCGTCACTGGTAGTGATCTACCGCGACTACAAAAGAGGGATGCTTACAACTAGTAGCTAGATATAACATTTCTTGAGGTTTCAGACATTCCATGTCTGGGGAAGGATATCTTCGTTTCTGTTCCCTAGATTGTAGGCTCCTTTTCCTAGCGCTTTGACCATTTCATAAGGTCCTTCCCATTTCAGGCCAAGTTTTCTGGTATCTTCCACATGGCTTGCATCGTTGTTCCGATATACATAGTCGCTGGTCTTGAATGATGTGCCACAAACTTTAGCATTGCAATATTTTTCCATCTTTGCTTTACTTTTTGCTTCTTGAACCAAAGCTGTTTCCTGTTTCTCTTCTAGCATATCTAAGTTAAGTAGCAAAGATTCATCATTTTGCACCCGGTTTACCTCCACACATCTTAATGAAGGCATTATGATCTCGACCCTTCTGTTTTGTAAGTTAGCGAGAATGGTGTGCCTACAAAACATGATGGACTTCTTCAATCCAGTCTTTGCTTCCTTTATATCGCCTCACTTTGATTCCTTCTCCTAGGCTTAAGTTTTCTCTTTTAACTAAACCATTAGTTTGGGGATGCTTGATGGAAGCGAACCTTTGTTTGATGTTGAGCTTTTCACGCCGATCCTTGAAAGGGTTATCCATGAATTGCTTTTTGTTATCTGACACAATTTCTCTTGGTAAGCCAAACCGGAAAATAATATTGTCCCAAACGAACTTCTTTACTTGGTTACCAGGTATGGTTGCTACCGGTTCTGCTACTACCCACTTAGTGAAGTAGTCGATAACCACAATGAGAAATTTTACCTTTACATGAGCTTCCGGGAATGGACCTAAGATGTCAATGCCCCATTTGTAGAATGGCCATAAAGAAGTGACCGGAGTGAGTTTTTGCTAAGGGTTTTTGGGTACTGGGTGGTGCACTTAGCAGTCTAGGTATTTTTGAATTATGTTACTTGCGTCTTTGTGCTTCTTCGACCAGTAGTACTCTGATCTTATTGCTTTTGCTACCACTGACCTTGGTCTTGAGTACATATTGCATGATCCCTCATGGATTTCTCTTATCACGTAGTCCACTTGGAGTCGGCCGATGCATCGGAGCCAAGGCTCCAGAAATGATTTTCTATTTAAGACAACGCCTATCATAGCATATTGTCTTAATTTGATTTTCACGGTCTCATTTTTTTTCCTCTAGTAGAGTTCATTCTGTGAGGAAATCAAACAATGGTGTCATCCGTGTGTATCCCTCTTCTTCTATCATGACAAATATCTCTTTTTCATTGATGGACTTCTCCTTGAGCATTTCTACCAAGACTTTTTTGGTTAAATGGGCGAAACTAGTAGAGGTGTTCTTGCTTATCGCATCTGCTTGCTTATTTTCGCTCATTAGGACTTGCTCAATAGAGAATCCTTTGAAACCGCTGATTAGTATTTTAGATTTCTCCATGTATTGGATCATGCTTTGCTCCTTGGCTTCATACAACCCATTACCAGCCAGGAGTCTGACTTTTGCGGATATATATTTAACCCCCATCTGTTAGTTATACGTAGTCCAGCAGATAGGGCCTCATATTTAGCTTCATTGTTAGACACGTCAAACTCAAACCATAGGTCGTAGGTGAACTCCATTCCTTATGGGTTCTTGAGTATTAATCCAGCTTTGGATCCTTTTAAGCAGGAGGATCCATCTGTGAACAAGGTCCATGGTTTTGGGGTTTCTTCCTTTATCGGGATGTCTATGGCTGAAGGATCTTCCCCTGGTCTTTCCACGATGAAATCTACTATGATTTGGCCTCTGATAGATGTTCTTGGTCTCTAGGTGATATCGTGCTACTTTAGCTCCACTGCCTATTTTGCCATTCTTCTAGAGTTCTCTGGCCTTTATAATATTTGCTTAATTGGTTAGTAAGTGATGACTACAATTGGATGGGCTTGAAAGTATCTTCTCAATCTTCTTATTGCATGCAATAGTGCCAGCACAAGTTTTTCCATGGAGCTGTGGTTGATCTCCAGAGTTTGCAACGCGCGGCTGATAAAGTAAATTAGCATTTGTTGTGAATCCCTTTCCGCTAATAGCAACGCGCTGATTGCTTCCCTCGTTGTGGATAGATACATTATTAGCACCTTCTTGGGTTTAGGTGCTGTTAACATAGGTATTTTAACTATCCTCTGCTTTTAAACGCTTGTTCTGCTTCTAGGGTCTACTGGAAATCACTCTTCTTTATACACCTCTTTAGGGTTTTGAAAAAAGGTAACAAGTTTTTCACGGACTTTGACAAGAACCTATTAAGACTTGCCAATTTCCCGTTTAAGCTTTGTACTTCTTTTAGCGTCCTTGGCGATTGGAGTTTTATTATTTCTTCTAATTTTTCTTGGCATGCTTTGATTCCTTTCTCATTCATAACATGGCCTAGGAACATTCCCCCTTTCGCACTAAAAGTGCACTTCTTAGGATTTAACTTCATGTTTATTTTTCTTAAGGTTTGGAAGGTTTCTTCAATATCTCTTAAGATTTCTTGTTCCGTGTGGCTCTTTATGACTAGATCGTCTACATATACCTCCAAGTTTCTACTAATTTTCCTTTCGAAAGCTTTGTCCACTAGCCGCTAGTATGTCGCTCTGGTGTTTTTCAAACCAAATGGCATTTTGGTGTAGTAGTAAACCCCTTAGCTTGTGTGGAAAGTTGTTTTCTCTTCATCCTCTTCTACTATTTGTATCTGGTGATATCCCCTATAAGTGTGTAGGAAACACTTAAAGGGATATCCGCAAAGGGACTCAACTTTCCATTTCAATTTTTAAAAGGGGATAACAGTCTTTTAGACATGATTTATTTAGATCAGTAAAGTCTACACACATCCTCCAGCTATCATCGTGCTTCTTTACCAACATCGGATTAGAGAGCCAAATATGGTAGTGTACTTCCTTCATGATACCTACCTCCACAAGCTTTAACACTTCTTCATTGATTGCTTTATTTCTATCCGGGGCTTGCCCTTTTTTCTTTTGCCTTTCCGGGAGGCGTCCTTCACGAATATTTAGCCGATGCTCGGCTATGGACCTTGGCACTCCGGTCATATCTGAAGGTTTCTAGGCAAACAAGTCGAAGTTGTTTTTTAGCAGATCACATAGCTCCATCATTTCCTTTTTCCGTTAGGCTTCCACTTATAAGTGATCGTTTGATCTAGGTATTCCAGAAGGATTGCCACCTTAATTCCTTTTGCAGCTGGTGTTTTTGAGACAGGTCTGACTGCTGATTTTGAAATCACCGTACATTCTACCAGAGTATCTCTGCTGCTATGTAGTGTAACAAATCCTTTCGGCATAGGTTACTTAAACATTCCGTGATCTGTGGATAGAATGGCTTGGATTTTCTTTATTCATGGCCTTTTGATAATACGGTTGTAAAGAGATGGTGATCTAACTATCATGAAGTTCATCCAAGCACTTGCTGAGTATTCCTTATCTCCAAGTGATACCAACAGTGATATTTGTCCTACGGCCAGAAGATTTCTCTATTAAATACTAATAGTTGGGTCGTAGTGGGAATCATTCGGCTTTTGACTTTAGGATGAAGTTGGTTGAAGCAGTGCTCATACAGGAATTCTGAGGCACTTCCTCTGTCTACATACATGAGGTGTATCAGGTGGCCTCCTATCTCCTCTTGGATCACCATGAGGAGAACTTCCTCGTCATCATTTTCCATGGGCGGAAATGAAATTTTAAGGTTTAGAGAGAAGCTTGAGTGGTTTTTTTGCCTTGTCACTCTTTTCCATGGTTGTACCATGAATATTACTGGTGCCTTTTCTTTACTGGAAGCTTCCCCTTTCTTTGTTGTTTTGGAGTGATCTCCTCATTTGGTACTTCCTTGCTTTATCTCTTTGACCCGGTGGGCAAGGTGACTAGATTTCACGGCTTCTTTGATTTGTTTCCTGAGGTGGATGCTGATGTGCTGTCGTGTAGGGTCAATTTATTGATTACCAAGTTTTAAATTTATATTTAGCCGACTTATCCTAAAACAACACTTTAACAGGGCAGTGTACCTGATCAGGTGGAGTTTCGTGGTAAGTAGGGTATCGAACACTAAGAGCGAGGTCGTTAACCTTATAATCTATCAGTATTTTAATTACTCTAATTAAGTTAATCCTAATTACTTGATAAACCTATGCTATATACGCTTCTAATGATAGATGAGGGGGTTTTAGCCTGAGAGACTGGCACAGGTTTTATGGTGACAATAATCAATTCTAAACACAATAAACATGCAAGAAAACAATCAGAAGATAAAAGAGCGGTACAAGCCAAATGATAGAAAACCATATTAGCCATATTAAATCCGATTAAATGTTGGTTTGTTTATTTAGTGCAATGATTTCTTATCTCGAAGCGGTATATCATTCTTAAGACTTAGATGGGACATCATCCTAAGACCTAGACACGTTGAATCCTGTCACAATTAACGTATCCGCATAAAGCATCCTTTAGTTTAATTATAATCTATCTAGGGATTAAAGCAATGGTGATCTTGATAAACCCTAGCCCATCGAGACTTTACCCACTTACTGTTTGACGGTATTTTATATACTGGTAGTCCACTATTCAAATCTTTATCAATTAATCAAGAACATACTTGTTGAAACATTATGGGTCACCAGCCGGTCCAACTAAGCTCTTAATTTAAAGATAAAGACAGAACGTTACTTGTGATCCTATTGGTCCAGTAATATAAAACACGATATGGAGAGATATCCTAGTATCTAGCTTACTTGTTAGGCGTAACTAGACCCAGTTGAATAATAGGTCATATATTCAAACACGTAGACAAGTATCATGTGATAAACATAATTAAACTTTCAACGATAAATTAAGATAATCGATTTTAAAACAAACCAAGAGCCTTTGTAATTGTTAGATAATTTTATGTAATAGTTAGGAAGCTAACCGGGCCAAAGCATAGAAAGCCCATGTCAAGCCCATGGAAAGCCCGGTTTATTCTTTGTATAAAAGCCCTCTTCACACATGGACAGGGTGTTGGTTGGTTCATTTCTCACACATAATCTAATCTTTCTTTCTTTGTTACTTTCTCTTACTAGAACCTTCCTCCCATCCACTTTCTCTCTCTAGTATTTCTTCATTGTTATTTGGTGTTATAGATTGCTAGTATTCTACAATTAGTATCAAGAGCCATGGAGTGATTTGTTAAGTTTTTGTGTTTTGTTTCTTATTCTTTTTTTTACCATACTCATTCTTCTTCTTTTTTTCGAAGCTCTTTTGTACACTAAAAGATCAATTACCTTGGTAAATTTGATCTAGTATCTTTAGGATATAGGTGTACAAGCTTTGTATCAAGAAAAACATCATCTTTGTGCATTTTTGATGTTCGAAAAAGCTTTAGAAAGTACAATTCTTGATTTCAAAATTTTTGGCTTAAAAAACATAAAGTTTGCATTTTTAAGGTACCTATAGGCTTAGTAATACTAGTTGTACAAGAAATTTTAGGAAAAATGATCAAAAGTGTGTCTTTTATGTTTTGAAAGATTTGAGTTTCGTCTAGTTGAAGGCGAATTAGCAAGTTTCTTGTGCAAGGCGAATTAGAAATTGTGCTTTGGAAGGCGAATTAGCAAGTTTCTTGTGCAAGGCGATTTAGCAATTGGCAGTGGAAGGCGAATTAACAATCTTTCAGTGCAAGGCGATTTAACATTTTCCTAGTGCAAGGCGATTTAACAGTTTCCTAGTGCAAGGCGATTTAACAGTTTCCTAGTGCAAGGCGATTTAGCAGTTTCCTAGTGCAAGGTGATTTAACAGAGTTCCTTTGCAAGGCGATTTAGCAGAGTTCCTTCACAAGGCGATTTAACAACTTTTTAGTACAAGGCGAATTAACATTTTCCTGTGAAAGGCGATTTAACAACTTCCTTTACAAGGCGATTTAAAAACTTCTAAAAGGAAAATTAATTCACTTGAACACTCAAATTTGCTAAAGTAAATTATACGGTTTATCTCTTTGATTTGTAAAATCCCATGAAACATTCAATTGTCTTCCCATTTTTATCAAGAGTTGTAAAATCCCGTGTAGTTTCAAGACTTACAACACACAAAAGACAACTCACTAAAAACACAAATAACTTTTAGTCACCGTTCGATCCACAAGTAATCTAATAACATCAAATCAACATGGATTCAATTATTCCACTTGGACAAAAGAATACTCTTGCTGAGTACATGATACTCTCCGGTGCTGACAATCGTCCACCAATGTTGGACAAAGACTTGTATGATTCTTGGAAAAGTCAAATGGAACTTTACATGCAAAACAGAGAGCACAGAAGAATGATACTTGAATCATTTGAAAATGGTCCACTCATTTGGCCTACTATTGAAGAGAATAAGGTGACCAGAACAAAGAAATATGCTAAATTATCTATTGCTGAGAAAATTCAAGCTGATTGTGATATGAAGGCAACCAATATCATTCTTCAAGGCCTTTTAGCTGATATCTATTCACTTGTAAATCATCACAGGGTTGCCAAAGATTTATGGGAAAGAGTTCAATTACTGATGCAAGGTACCTCTTTGACTAAGCAGGAAAGAGAGTGCAAACTGTATGATGCATTTGATAAGTTTACTCCCATCAAAGGGAATCACTTCATAAGTATTACTTGAGATTCGCTCAGCTGATTAATGATATGAACATTTACAACATGAAAATGGAGCAATTTCAAGTTAATACCAAGTTCTTAAACAGTCTTCCACCGGAATGGAGTAAGTTTATGACTGATGTCAAGCTCGTAAAGGATTTGCATACTACCAACTTTGATCAGCTTCATGCATATCTTGAACAACACGAACTCCATGCAAATGAAGTCCGTCTTCTTCATGAACGCAATCAAGATCCACTTACATTTGTCGCAAATCAGCAGATGACACCATCTCACTTCAACACTTATCAGTCTTCATACAACAATCCTCAACTTCAACAACAGTTTCCACCATCTTAGTATGGATCAATTCATCACAATTAACATTACCCATATACTTATCCATCACAACCTCAATTCAATCAGTCATCCGTTCCACCATCATATCTATATCAGCCTCAAATGAATCATCAAACCTCATCTGTTTCACAAATTGCTTATCAATCACCTCAAGTTACTACACAACCAATGACTGAGTCACCTCTTGTGGACTCAGGTTTTGTTGTTCATGTTTTCTCTCTAGGAGATGATCCAATTGCTTGTCTCAACAAGGAAATGGCTTTTCTAACGGTTGTAGCTTCCTCAAGGTTCCCCTCAACCAATAATCAACTTAGAACTTCATCAATTCCAAGCAACCATGCCACTATTCAAGATGACAGGGTCATAGTGCAACAAGTTCAGGGGAGACAAGGTCAAAGTTATTCTGGTACTAGGTATAAGAGTAATGCTACTAGTTCTGGGGGAAACAATGCAAGCGGATAGGCAAGGGTTGTTAAATGTTATAACTGTCAATGTGAAGGACATATGGCTAGGCAATGCACTCAGCCTAAGCGACCAAGGAATGCAGCATGGTATAAAGATAAAGCAATGTTAGCTGAAGCTCAAGAAGCTGGACAAATTTTGGATGAAGAGAAACTCACATTTCTTGCAGATCCAAGGGTTCCAGATGGTCAAGTTGTTCAGACAATCATTCCAAACAATGCTGCTTTTTAGACGAGGATCTTGATACTTATGATTCTGACTGTGATGATATCTCAAATGCACAAGCGGTTCTTATGGCCAACATTTCCAACTATGGTTCTGACGTTATCTCAGAGGTACCTCATTCTGAAACCTATCTTAATGATATGGAAAATCAAAGTGTGCATGCAATGCAGAATTTTGAACAAACACCAGCTGTGGATTTTACAGATAATGAGATACATAGTGATAGCAATATCATTCCGTACTCTCAATATTTGCAAGAAACACAACAGGCAAATGTTCAAGATACTTATTTGCAGGCACAAATCATGTCTCAAGAAGTTCTTTTAACTGTAATGAATTCTATGTCTTTGATTGGTGAATCTGTGAATATGGATAGAAAGAGAAAAGAATCTTGTGATAAGTGTTTCAATCTTGAGGCCGAGCTTTTGAAATCACAAAATGTGCATAATGATCTTTTGAAAAGTTACTCACAACTTGAAAAACATTGTATTTCTCTTGAATTGTCAATACAACTTAATCAAGAAATTTTTCAACAAGATGAATCTTGTAATAATCAAAATGCTCTCGAAATTCCAGAATTTTTTAAAAATAATGATTTGAAAGCTCAGCTTCAAGACAAAGACAGTACCATTTGTAAGTTGAAGGATATTATAAAATCAATGAGAGAAAAGTCCAAGGAAGAGAATGTCAAGTATGATTATTGTGAAATAGAGACCAAAAATGTGGAACTGGAGAATAGTGTGGCAAAATTGCTTTCGGAAAACGAGCCTGCTTAATGAAATTAATCATGTTCGAAAACCAGGTTTTTTAAAGAGTCAGTTTGAACTTCAGTTAAAAAGACATGTGTTCGTACTAAGAATAAGGAGAAATCTTTAATTGATAAAACTGACTTAAAATCTGCAGAAAATGAGGATTTAAAAGCTCAAATTCAAGATAAGGTTTTTGTGATAACGTCATTAAAAACGATTTACGCAAAATAAAAGGAAAAGAAATTGTTGACATTGCTGCACAAATACCATCTGCCAACACTATTGTTCCAGGAATGTTCAAGCTAGACTTAGAACCTTTGGCTCCTAGGTTATTGCAAAATAGGGAAGCTCACATAGATTACCTTAAGTACACTTAGGAACAAGCTGATATTCTTTGAGGAATAGTCGAACAAGCTAAAGCAGAACAACCTTTAGATAAAGAGTTAGACTTTGCCTGTAAGCATGCCCAACGAATTCAGGAGTTACTTGTATATGTTCGAGATACATGCCCTAATGCAATTAATCTTGGTGCAAAAAGGTTGCTGTCACACCCAAAAAAAGGTCAAGAAAGTTAGGTTTGCTGAACCTCTCACATCCTCAAGCAACATTAAACAGGTAGAGTCATCGAACACATCAGATTCTAACACACTTGTGTTGTCTTCTACAGGATTGAAGTGTTCTACTAGTAAGTGCGGATCAAAGCCTACTGACAATAAAAGGAATGATAGGATCTCGCAAACACCAAGTAGGAACATGAAGAATAAAGTAGAATCCCAACCTAGGAAAGTTAATAAAAAGAATCGTGTTGTTGAACTTATTCGTTGTTGTTATTGTATGCATTCATGTTTAAATGCGAATTCTGAACATATTTGTGCTACTTGTAGGAAAATAAAGTCTTGATGGTGTTCATGATATGTGTCTTCTTGATTTTGTGGAAAATGTGAATAGCCGTGCTAAATCTGCTAAGAAACATAAAAAACAAAATATTTGGAAACCTACGGGTCATGTATTCACTGAAGTAGGACTTAAGTGGAAACCAACAGGCAGAACTTTCACTATAGTTGGTAATTCGTGCCCTTTAACTAGGATCACTTCAGCTAACGTAGTGCCTCCTAAGAAAACCACTTCCCACTCAGTTGAAACACAAAAACCAGAGCTTAAAGTCTACAGCAGGAAACCCAAAAATGTTAAAAATGTAGGTTCGAGTAAAAAGGCTAAGATTGTAGAATCTAAGAATGCTAACCACTCGGAACCCAATCATACTTGGGGATCCAATGCTACAGATATTCCATCTTCTTCTTCTCTTGTCATGACAGGTTGTCCAGATTGTTCTCTGGTATCTGGACTCTAGATGTTCGAAACATATGACAGGGAACCGCTCTCAGCTCATGAACTTTGTTAGTAAATTTCTGGGTACAGTTAGATTCGGAAACGACCATATTGCAAGAATTATGGGGTATGGTGACTATCAGCTGGGAAATGTTACTATTTCAAAAGTATACTACGTCGAGGGGCTTGGATATAACTTGTTTTCTATTGGTTAATTTTGCGACGCGGATCTTGAAGTCGCATTTCAGAAAAACACTTGCTTTATTCATAATTTAGAAGGTGTTGATCTACTTTCTGGATCCCGTGACACAAATTTGTACACAATTTCTCTTGATGACATGCTTAAAACATCTTCAATCTGTCTTCTATCCAAAGCGTCAAAGACTAAGAGCTGGTTATGGCATCGTCGTTTATCTTATCTCAACTTTGGTACTCTTAACAAGCTAGCTAAAGACGGTCTTGCACGAGGCATTCCAATGCTTAAATTTCATAAAGATCATATGTGTTCAGCATGTGCATTAGGAAAAAGAAAGAAATCCTCTCATCAACCCAAAGCTGAAGACACTAATCAAGAGAAACTATATCTTTTGCATATGGAGTTGTGTGGCCTGATGCATGTGGAGAGTATTAACGGGAAAAGGTATATCTTAGTGATTGTCGATGATTACTCAAGATTTACTTGGGTCTGATTTTTGAAGACAAAAGATAAAGCTCCTGAGGCCATCATCAAATGCATCAAAAATATTCAAGTTCGTTTGAATGCCACCGTCCGTAATGTTCGAATAGATAATGGAACCGAATTTGTCAATCAGACACTTCGTGAATTTTATGAAAACATTGGCATCTCACACCAAACATCTGTTGCCCGCACTCCTCAGCAGAACGGCGTTGTCGAAAGGCGAAACCAAACTCTTGTAGAAGTTGCTCGTACAATGTTAATATTTTCTAAAGCTCCATTATTTTTATGGGCCGAAGCAATCAACACAGCCTGTTACACCCAAAATCGTTCTTTAATCCGCCTCCGATAAAACAAAACTCCATATGAGCTTATGCAAGATAAAAACCGGATTTATCATTCTTTCATGTCTTTGGTGCACTCTGTTATCCTACCAATGACAATGACGACCTGGGTAAATTAGATGCAAAAGTTAACATTTGTATTTTCGTTGGTTACGCGCCCGCAAAGAAAGCGTTCAGAATCTACAACAAAAGAACCCGGAAAATTATTGAAACAATTCATGTGACATTTGATGAGCTGATAGCTATGGCTTCTGAACAATTCAGTTCAGAACCCGGACTTCATTCTATGACTCCTGCAACATCCAATTCAGGACTCGTTCCAAACACTGTTTCTCAACAACCTTGTATTCCACCACCAAGAGATGATTGGGATCGCTTGTTTCAACCAATGTTCGATGAATACTTCACTCCTTCATCAATGTTGTTTCTCCAGTTCAAGAAGCTGCTGCTCCGAGAGCTGTGGTTTTAGCCGATTCTCCTGTGTCAAGTTCCATTGACCAGGATGCTCCATCATCAAGTACTCCATCAACACAAGAACAAGAACAATCTCTAAATATTTCTTAAGGTTTTGAAGAATCACCAAAAACACCAACTTTTCATGATGATCCACTTAATGAATCTCCTCATGAAGAATCAACTTCTCAAGGGTCATCATCGAATGTGAGATAAACCCACACTCCATTTGAACAACTTGGTAAATGTATTAAGAATCATCCTATAGCAAACGTGATCGGCGATCCTTCTCGCTCTGTCTCTACGAGAAAGCAACTCCAAACTGACGCCATGTGGTGTTATTTTGATGCCTTCCTAACTTCTGTAGAACCAAAGAACTTCAAACAAGCAATGACCGAACCGTCATGGATCGATGCAATGCAAGAAGAAATTCATGAATTTCAAAGACTAGAAGTTTAGGAATTGGTATCGTGTCCAGATAAAGTGTTATTGATCAAACTAAAGTGGATTTATAAGGTCAAGATGGATGAATTTAGCGGGGTACTAAAGAATAAGGCTAGACTAGTTGCTCAAGGATTCAGGCAAGAAAAGGGAATCTATTTCTAGGAATCATTTTCACCAGTTGCTAGAATAGAGGCCATCTGTATCTTCGTAGAAAGTGCCGCTCATAAGAATATGACGATCTACCAAATGGACGTCAAAACAGATTTCTTAAATGGCGAGCTCAAAAAAGAGGTCTACGTTTCTCAATCAGAAGGATTTGTTGATCAGGACAACCCATCGTATGTGTATAAGCTGAAAAGGCCCTCTACGGTCTCAAACAAGCACCACGTGCATGGTACAATATGCTGTCAAGCTTCCTAATCTCACAACAGTTCTTCAAAGGTGCAGTTGATCCCATACTCTTCACACGGCAAGTTGGGAACGACTTATTACTGGTACAAATTTATGTTTATGATATAATATTTGCATCCACTAATACTGCCATATGTAATGAATTTGCTAATCAGATGACCATTAAGTTCAAGATGTCAATGATGGGGCGGATGTCATTCTTAATTTCTCAAAGTCCCAGAAGCATCTTTATAAACCAATCTAAATACGCTTCTGAAATTATTAAAAAATATGGTATGCTAACTAGTGATTCTGTAGACACACCTATGGTAGAAAAGATTAAACTGGATGAAGATCTACAAGGGAATCCAGTAGATGCTACACTTTACCGTGGCATGATTGGCTCCCTTATGTATCTGACATCCAGCAGACCAGACCTTATTTATGCAGTCTGCTTATGTTCCCGGTATCAGGCAAAGCCTACCGAAAAGCACTTAAATGCGGTTAAGCGGATCTTTCGATACCAAAAGGGAACCATTAACATGGGTCTCTGGTACTCAAAGGATACCGGTATGTCTATGACAGCATATGCAGATGCAGATTACGCGGGGTGTCAGGACACTAGACGCAATACATCAGGAAGTGCTCAATTCTTAGGTGACAAACTTGTTAGATGGTCTTCAAAGAAGCAAAAGTGTACTGCCATCTCGAGTACAGAGGCTGAATATATTGCTCTATCTGGGTGTTGTGCTCAAATCCTATGGATGCGTTCACAGCTAACAGACTATGGCTTTCAATTCAATAAGATTCCTCTGTACTGCGACAACAAGAGTGTGATTGCTTTATGCTGCAACAATGTTCAACACTCACGAGCCAAGCACATCTATGTTCGCTACCATTTCATAAAGGAGCAAGTGGAAAATGGAATCGTGGAACTATACTTTGTCCGGACTGAATACCAACTGGCTGACATCTTCACCAAACCCTTACCAAGAGAAAGATTCAACTTCTTGATCAAAAAGCTCGGTATGAGAAGCATGTCTCCGGAAACGTTGAAACGTCTGGCAGAGGAAACAGATGAGTGATGGTGGTAACTCATATCTTGTATCATATGTACATAAGAAAACATAAAAACATAAAAATATTTTTCTTTTAATATAAATTTTTCAAAAACAAAATTAAAACTAAAAAATCAGAAAAATATAAAAAATATGTACCTCTGGCATGTCTCTGAAAATCGATAACATTTACGGCCTTAGAAATGTCATTTAATAATGATACGAGGCTGTAAATGAATTTTGAGCAGAAGTTCAAATGTTTTCAAAACATGCCAAAAATGGCTTGCTATTATTTCAGATAGCAACCCGGTCTTCATCTTAAAGGCAAGTATTTCAGAAAGAAAACTTGACCTCATAACGGGAATTTATTCTCAGGCATGGTATACTTTATCACCATGCAAAGGCTTGTGATTACTTTGCATCACAACCCGTGCTTCCTATATTCCATAAGTGTACGTGTCAATGCATTTCTTTGTTAAAATAAAAAAAAATCTTATTTTCATTGGTAAAAAGTTGTCTTTAAAATGAATCAGCATTTTAGTAATCACAAAAAGATTTTCAAAGACAATTCGACCACTTGAACAATGACAACAGCTCTTTAAATAGAAAACGGGTCATTATTTGAGGGGAAGAAAATTTCATCAAATAATCTTTTAAAATGGTCTTTCAAATTAAGTCACGAAATAAACAGATAAAGTTTTTGATAATGACGGATAACAAATTAAAGGGGAGTTAACTTATATTAACTACAAGGGCTTTAGATTTCATTTGTTTAAAACTTTATGGACTTATTTGCAATTTGAGACTTAGTGAATTTAGGCGTTAAACTACAGACGATCAATATTACCAACACCTCATAGTTTGTAAAGACTTAGGAATGCTTGGAAATACTTTCATAGTTTTAAAAGCCTTGAAGTTGATTCTCACGGAATAGATTTAAGCTTATTAATTCTTCGAACACGACCTCAAGTATAGGTGCGTACAAGGTTTTGCTGATTCTGAGGTATCAAAACCAGCAAGGGGGAAGGAGTAGATACACTAGAACGTACAACAAGTACACGTGATAGAGTCCATAGCCTTCTTTGATTTTAGGCCATTCTAGGAAGACGAATGTCATAACCGCAGAGAAAATCAATGTTTTAACTTGTTGCTTTCGGGTGCACTAATTCATCCACATGGGGGAAGAGATATCTTGTTATTTTTAGTATGCATCATTTGAGATACCAGGGGGAAGTGTTGTAAGAAGATTTATTCTAAACGTGAGAAGATTGGTTACTGATTCAAGAAATGCTTTCTCAAACGGTGAATCACTAAGCTTATTTTTTTTAAGAGAGTAGAATTAGTTGACAAAAGAGGTACACATAGGTTTGATAAGTATGATGAATCCTTAAGATAGTCAGTATTCTGCAGAAAGAAATGAGTAAATTTGGGACTTAGTTGACTTAGGTGTTATCATTTCGACTACTTAGAGAGAATAATTGTGACATCCGGGACTTAGTTGACTTAGGTGTTATCATTTCGACTACTTAGAGAGAATAATTGTGACATCCGGGACTTAGTTGACTTTGGCGTTTCAATTTACATCATCACTATCGTGTAAGGATAAATACGGACATCTGGGACTTAATTGACTTTGGTGTTACGGTTTCGAATTAATTATGTACTTCGAATATTTGGGCTTTTTACATCAAGACTGCTTAAGGCGGCTTGCAAGAAAGTTTTGAATCTACTCAAGAAAGGATTGTTGATTTAGGGGGAAGCTAAGACAACTTCTTAAGAGAGACTACGAGGAAGACCTACGGTTGCTACAATGAACCATATGATTCTATCATATGATGTTCTCATCATTCAGGTCAAACCTCGTACATACTAATCTTGTGAATACATAAATGTGTAGTGTAGACTTAAAAATTAGGCATATATAGTGTTTGAGTATGAATTTTCAAGAATTTCTTAGTAAATTCAAAAAAAATTAAATTAGCATACTCAAACACCATATAATACCCTCATAATTTGAGGGGGAACATTAAAAATGTTCCTAATACGGCTTGTTAATAATTGGACATTTTTTCCCCGAAAGCAGTTATATTTGAATCAATTGATATCCAAAATATCAAGAGATTTAATATTTTTGATAAGGGGAGAAAATATGATTAAAATATATGGCTAAAGATGTGAATTTTAAGATCTCTAGTGTACGCTATCCCATATATGTGCTAAACTCTTTCGATTAATCGATGCACATATAAAGGGGGAGCAAATGGTTACGTGTTGGAAGAAATGTGGAAGTACCAAAGACCGACCATTTAAATTACTGTATTGGAGTTATAAGGTGGTTAAGTTTAGGTATTCATTCCCATGATCCAGCCAGAACCAGAGGGATCTACCCAGGGATATTCCACTAGATAGTGTAGTAGTCCTTAGGTATAAAAAAAGGAGTAAAAGTGAGAATAAGGGAAAAGTGCCGACTGAGATAGAGCCACTACTAGAACAAACCCAACAAGGTATTAGTTATGAAGTCTCGGTAAGTGCTGAAGGGGTTGAGGAATTAAAAAGAAAACTTAAGATAAAGGGTGGAAAGAAAGAAGCCCTCCTTACACTTAGGCAGAAACCCGGTCAATACATCTGCTATCAAGAATCACAAAGATGATTACTGACATTGAAGACTGACATAATGGACCCAGTGATGCAATGCACAACCCTTCCTAGCCACTCATAATCTCTCAAAAGATTTTTGTTTCATTTCTCACGGAGATTACACGCATTTTTATCAACTTTCTCACTCCGAGTTAGTTGGTATTGAAAAGGTGGCAGTCTGCTTCAGCCTCTGATCACTAAAACCAAAGTGCACTATTAAGAGTCCTACGCATTATCCTTGTGATTTTGCTAGAACATCCGAGTGATAATTAAGTATTCACAGTGAAGATGGAAATCCTGCTTGAGCTAACATCAAACAAGCTCTTGGTAGGTGACATGTGAGATCCTATACGGATCGATCTTGTGATACTGGATATCGATTCGGTCCAGCTTATGAATTGGTGAATTTTGAAAAAGATAAAACTGTTGGTGTGTCATAAAAACCGTTTGCAATTTGACACACCGACTGATTTTCTAAATCGATTTTCAATCTTATGTCCATGGGAAGCCTCACAAGGGTATCTGGACATAGGAAAGCTGAACACGAATTGACGGCTTAATTGGGAAGATAGTAACTTACCGGTTTACTCTTACCGTGTTTTCTGCTTTGAGACGCTCCGGTAATGAGAACGGCTAGCACAGCTGCGAAACCCTGTCAAAGAG
The DNA here is from genome assembly GCA_026074375.1 of Tanacetum coccineum. Taxonomy (NCBI): domain Eukaryota; kingdom Viridiplantae; phylum Streptophyta; class Magnoliopsida; order Asterales; family Asteraceae; genus Tanacetum; species Tanacetum coccineum. The sequence continues at coordinate 23,390 of BQNB010000210.1, forward strand.
ATTCTTTAGAATTCTACCTGATCACAGGCAGTATTTATACTGAGAAATGGGGAACCATGGTTGCTACAACCGTATTCGACGAAGTGACAAAGCCACTTTCGTCCATATATGTTGTTTATCACTAACCCATTCATGCAGGTTTCCTGACGGTGGTTGTAGTTTCCCGATGACAAGTCGAAGCCAATACCACATGGTCATACTCGACCAACATATATAAAGACATCATGAAAGCTCAAGTACATGTTTCAAGACTTCCGCTACTCTGATACAGTACGTCTTTCTTGAAGTGACGAATTATTAAGTCGATACCGTACGTCCTCCATAAAGTGACGAAGTGTTAAAGTTAAAGAATATCAAGAAAGATGGCTACACACGCTTTCAACATCAAGAACATTATGAGCATGTTGGTCTAGAAGTTACAAGATCATAAGAAGGCAAAAGATCATAAGATGATGAAAAGAGATTATGCTTGGTTGATGATCTCAAGAAGTTCAAGATCATATTCAAGTCAAGTTAAAGAATCAAGCTAAATCCTAAAGTCAAATATCACTACATAAAGATGCAAGACAAAAGATCAACTATTACACAAAAAGGACTCAAGATCAAGACAAGAAGCTTCAACGATTAATGATCAAGATCACAAGGAGAGATCTCTATGATCACCCCTTAAGGGGAGATTGTTAGAAATACAGAAAGTGTTGATCATTTATGAGATCTTAACAATCGTCCCTTAGGGGGAGATTGTTAGGAATTTAGTTTTTAGTGAAGTGACAATCATTATCGATCTCACGAGCCTTTGTAATAGTTAGACAATTTTATGTAATAGTTAGGAAGCTAACCGGGCCAAAGCATAGAAAGCTCATGGAAAGCCTGGTTTATCCTTTGTATAAAAGCCCTATCCACATATGGAGAGGGTGTTGGTTGGTTCATTTCTCACACATAATCTAATCTTTCTTTCTTTGTTACTTTCTCTCACTAGAACCTTCCTCCCATCCACTTTCTCTCTCTAGTATTTCTTCATTGTTATTTGGTGTTATAGATTGCTAGTATTCTACACCAAACATTAAATCTTCATTAAGATGGCTAATGCCCTAGGGTATTAGCCCATAATCAGTGTAATTATACAAGCGTGATCAAATAACCAAGGTAAACTAACCGTTTTACCGAACGATACCAAAAATTAAATGATTACAAGAGTATAAGAATTACATGATGTCTTCTATGGAATCGTGATCAATGCTTGACCTTTGGTTGCTCTTCTTTTCTTCAGAAAATCGCCTTTTATGTGTATGGTATGAAGAATATGATTTTTTACACTGAAAACTCGTTTTTGAGTCTTCTATTTATAGTGTCTGAAAAAGTCTGGATACGCCGTATTGGGATAAGCCAATATGGCGTGTTGGGGTGTTTCCCTTGGAGTGTGCGCAAAGTTTATAATCAATCTGTAATATCTTCCCAAAATATATTATTCACCAAATCTCTACATAGTAATCCCGCTGGATACGGCGTATAGGTAAACGTGGATACGCCGTATTGGGAATTGATAATACGCGTTTTCTTGTGAACTCCATGTGCTGATACGCTGTATCTCTTTTCCTAGATACGGCGTATTGGTCAGAATTTAACAATCTTCAAATATCATTGTTTGGGATGTTTGGGAATTTAACATATTATTCGTTAATACGCGTTTACATTGTTGATTTTTATCCACATATCAATGAATAATCGATCATTCCAAGTATTTCATCGGTTTAAGTTAGCGAACCGACTATCAACCATCCTTCTCTTTTTTGATGCATTTTCTATTTTTCTATTTTTTCATAACATAAACCTCGGTGCAATTTCACCGTCTTCACAATCATAATTTTTCCAGATAATTTTTCTTTTAACACTTCATCTTCGGACATAATACATAATCGCGAAAGTAGCAAAATACACGAGCTACATATTTTCCCATTGCATTGTGTAATTTCCCGACCTAACCGGAGATAGAAAATTTCACTTTGACACAGGAAATACAAAACTTTACACAAAAGCAACTAGCAACTTTGATTAAGTAGGCTTAATCTACAGTGTAGGCTAATGTGTAAAGGTGTAATGAAATAGACATATGGTGCGAAAAAGACAGGAATGCTCAACAGGTTTTTCTAGGGGATCTTACTCTTATAGTGAGAGTGAGCAAAGGGTTACATGGGGTTTAACTAACTAGTGTAGTTAGTTAATTTTACAACATTTAGGCTTTTTGGTGTATTCCTAGAAATTTACCAGTTAAAAATGTTTCTCCATCTAAGTCCATAGTACTCATCATTGTGGTCTCGAGTGATATACCAAGCCAAGTTCTAAAGTCTACTACATCACCGGCACACTCATATTTTTGTGGAATTTTTGGTAAACGTTTAGAAACGGAATAGGCTTAATTCTCACAATTTTGCATTAAGGGTTATAGTGCGCGAGGTCATGTAACTAGTAATTTTTACAAAAGTTATGCTTGAAAAAATTTTAAATTTAACATAATTTAAGCATATAGCATATTATTTGTAAAAGAAAGGACAAGTAGGCGTTCTAATTCTCCATCCCTCCACTTAGATTATACAACGTCCTCGTTGTATAGACAAAACAATTAAAGAAAATGGAAAATAGAATTAGAACGAGGAACTCCCCTGATATGTTGCTCGGGATGATTCTCCAATTTGATTTCTTGAGCAAAAGTGTGTTGAAGAAGCTTTAGAATGCTTCGTACGAGTTCAACACATGTCTTTTTTAGAGTATACCATATCGTCGATTTCCTTATAGCAAGGTCCTGCATAAAGTTTAGAAGACAAAAGTGCAATTCCTATCTCGGTTATACAATGGTTACAATGCAGGAAAACAATTAAACACACAACTGTACAGGGATTAATACATCGTATCCCAAACCCTAGGATACGCCATATGGTTCCTGTAAAAACAATTAAAATTTTTAAAGTACTGAAATTAAATTACAGACTGATAACGTCCAGACACATCCATACGCCGTATCCAGAGGGGTTCGATACACCGTATAGAGTATCTGGGAAGACAGACTCGTGCAAACAATTTAAAGATAATTCAAACAATTTAAAATGACCGGGTTGTCTCTCGGGAAGCACTTTTGTTTTAGCCGGTCTTTAAGTTAGACCTTTTTCTTTCCTCCTTCATTCTTCATTGGGTGTTGCCACGACCCATCCCTCATCAATGATACGTAAAAGTTCTCGATAAGTATCAAGGTTGTCCTTTGAGTGGTTGAGGTACTCGGACTCTTTTATGGCAATGTACACTTCGTCAGCATTGAATGAGTACTTCATCATCTTGAATCTCCTGATTTTGCAAACTGATGATTCAAGAGTAGGATCATCCCTGCGTTCTTCATGCCCTTGATTGTCTTGAGTATTACCGGCGTTGCTTGTGTCATAATTTCTATAAAAGATATTATTAATCTCAAGATAAGGGTCATGAGCCTTTTTAGTTTTGAAGTTTGCATATGGTTTCAGACCATAACTTTCTAAACGAGTGAATGGTGAAACTTCATGAGCATTCATCTTCCACCAACATTCTTGTAGCTTTACTAGCACATTATAGTCTAATTCATGGAAGTTCCCGAAACTATTTATTAACCATGCACAGAATTTCATCACACCGGGAGTCGCATTTCCCCATGATTCTTCAACTTTTGCTTTGTGCATTAAGGTTTCTTTTTTCAGCTTTCCATCAGCTAATTCATTATACCACTTGTGACCTTGGAATTAAGTCATATTTCCGACCCGAACTATCCCAGGTAGCTCTCCACCGTTACAAAACCCATCAATATCCGAACTACACGTGGGCCATTTAGTTACTCCATTCTTAAAATGATATGGTTTACATATATGATCACATAGTTGATACGGTACCCCGTTATCCAACCACGGTCCCTCAAGATCCCTTGTCACATGATTATTCAACTCATATTCCTCGTAAGTCCCAATTCCTTGGATATTAAAAGTAAACAGATCCGTGTCAATTTTAAGGAGGTAGTTGAAATCGTTGAAAGCTTTACACAAGGGTGTCTCGTAATCAAATAAATTGCCTTCGATCTTGAAGATGTCAGCAATATCGTCGGGGGTCATCGTCTTCCTCAGCATCTATTTCTTCATTGTCATAAGAAGGTTGGTAGAATTTTGAACGAATTTTTCCACCAAATCTTCACAAGTAGTAACTAACCTGATACAATCATTTTTAAACCATTCACTTGTGGCACCTGCGAGTGAAATAGGGAAGATGCGAAGCCTAAATCGGTCTTGACTTACCCCATAAATTTTGATTGGCCCAACTACTTCGAAAAATTTATTAATGTGCTTAAACACGTTTTCTCCAATTGTCCCATTGAAAGTATTATCTCGTATCTTGACAAAAAAATGTTTCTTGTATCTCAACAAAATTTCTCTCGATCATTCTCCCTTCGTTATCATTAGAGATGCAGTTTTTCGGGTAACGGATATATAGCCGTTTCGTTCTGTCATCGTTAATCGAATTCCTGAAAATAAGTACAAATGATCAGTAGGATGTGCCCTCAAGAGAGAGAACACTTAAAACAGGAAATCGAATATGAAAATTTGCTACTATTACTGTATCAGATGTTTAATACGCCGTATGGGTCTACTAAAGGTCAGTACGCCGTATTGATTATACAGAATACGTCGTATTGTTTGGAAGAACAGATACGTTTTTTAGACTGTAGAGATCAATACGTTGTTCTGAGTGGAAAGGTCGATACGTCGTATCCAACTGGTGGATACGGTGTGTCAGTTGATCTGTCAGAACATGATACTTTGAATACAATTAAATACTGCGAGAATTTAAACACATAATTAAATCACACAATTAAATACAAACAGAATTAAATTACACTAATTAGATTATTTTAAACTAATGGTTAGAAATACTAATAAAATTAAAGGTTAAACTTTTTCACTCTCCGGCAACGGCGCCAAAAACTTGATGTGCTGTCGTGTAGGGTCAATTTATTGATTACCAAGTTTTAAATTTATATTTAACCGACTTATTCTAAAACAACACTTTAACGGGTAGTGTACCCGATCGGGTGAATTTTTGTGGCAAGTAGGGTGTCGAACACTAAGTGCGAGGTCGTTAACCTTAATCTATCAGTATTTTAATTACTCTAATTAAGTTAATCCTAATTACTTGTTAAACCTATGCTATATACGCTTCTAATGATAGATGGGGGGTTTTCAACCTGAGAGACTGGCACAGGTTTTATGGTGACAATAATCAATTCTAAACACAATAAACATGCAAGAAAACAATCAGAAGATAAAAGACCAGTACAAGCCAAATGATAGAAAACCGTATTAGCCATATTAAATCCGATTAAATGATGGTTTGTTTATTTAGTGCAATGATTTCTTATCTCGAAGCGGCATATCATTCTTAAGACTTAGGCGGGACATCATCCTAAGACCTAGACACGATGAATCCTGTTACAATTAACGTATCCGCATAAAGCATCCTTTAGTTTAATTATAATCTATCTAGGGATTAAAGCAATGGTGCTCTTGATAAACCCTAGCCCATCGGGACTTTACCCACTTGCTGTTTGACGGTATTTTATATACTGGTAGTCCACTATTCAAATCTTTATCAATTAATCAAGAACATACTTGTTGAAACATTACGGGTCACCTGCCGGTCCAACTAAGCTCTTAATTTAAAGACAAAGACAGATCGTTACTTGTGATCCTATTGGTCCAGTAATATAAAACACGATATGGAGAGCTATCCCAGTATCTAGCTCACCTGTTAGGCGTAACTAGACCCAGTTGAATGATATGTCGCATATTCAAACACGTAGACAAGTATCATGTGATAAACATAATTAAACTTTCAACGATAAATTAAGAAAATTAATATTAAAACAAACCAAACATTAAATCTTTATTAAGATGGCTAATACCCTAGGGTATTAGCCCATAACCATTGTAATTATACAAGCGTGATCAAATAACCAAGGTAAACTAAACGTTTTACCGAACGATACCAAAAATTAAATGATTACAAGAGTATAAGAATTACACAGTGTCTTCTATGGAATCATGATCGATGCTTGACCTTTGGTTGCTCTTCTTTTCTTTAGAAAACCGTCTTTTATGTGTACGGTATGAAGAATATGATTTTGCACACTGAAAACGCGTTTTTGAGTCTTCTATTTATAGTGTCTAAAAAAGTCTGGAAACGCCGTATTGGGCTAGGCCAATATGGCGTATTAGGGTGTTTCCCTTGGAGTGCGCGCAAAGTTTATAATCAATCTATAATATCTTCCCAAAATATATTATTCACCAAATCTCTGCATAGTAATCCAACTGGATACGGCGTATAGGTAAACGTGGATACGCCGTATTGGGAATTGATAATACGCGTTTTCTTATGAAGTCCATGCGCTGATACGCCGTATCTCTTTTCCAGGATACGGCGTATTGGTCAGAATTTAGCAATCTTCAAATATCATCATTTTAGCTCCAAAGTATGCGCCTTTTAGCATGTCTTCACAAATCACTCCTTAATTACTGCAAATAACACTTTTAAGCAATTAAGTACAAATTCTTGCAATAATTGTATAAAAGTGGTTAGTTTATTTGGGATAAATGATGGTATAAATGTGAAGTTATTTGATATCATCAGATGCACTCGTTAGTGTTGTGACCCTTATCTCCATGAAACTCACAAAATTTGTTTTTGTTTCGGTTTTCCGCAGAACTGGACATGGGTGGAGGTGCTTTGATCATCATGGTATTCGTCGCCATAATCTCTTTTGCCTTCTTGATGAGTGGTGTGAATTTGTCATGCCTTCTTCCTGATCTTTGCCAGCCTTTGAAATCCGGCTTCTTCTCAAAACTTGGTTTACTTGCAGCTTCATGATGTTTCCATGAAGGGGGACCTTTCTTCCTGGATTGATTTGCTACATCCATCACTCCCCTGAGGAATGTTGTAGTTGCACTCATCATCTCATCCATGAATTTTGAGATGTTATCGTTCAACCGCTTAATAATGTCTGGGTTTGTGATGTCGTGCATGAATCTAGAAATTCTTAGGCATTTTGGTGCTCTTTTTACATGCAGACTTTCAGCTTTGAAGTGGTCCATGAATGCTTCAGTCAATTCACCTTCCCTTTGCTTTATATGATGAATTTCTACGGGATCTTTAATGTACTTCTTTTGCTGCAAGAATTATGCAAGGAACGCTTTCTGTAGTTCCACAAAGCTGCCTATGCTTTCCGGTGGGAGCTCATCGAACCATAGCCTAGCTGCACCCATTAGGGTAGAGTTGAACATGTGACACCATGTCGGCATAGCCCACCGCTCCACTTTGGCGGGGGTTTGGAAGTTTTTCAGATGGTCTTACGAATCTCCTGTCCTGTCATATATCTTGACATTGCTTGGCATGGGTATTTTCTTGGGAAATACAAAGTTTTGAATCCGTAGAGTGAACGGATCCGTTTCTTCACATAACTAAGGTTGGGATAGGTCTTCTTCATCAGTGCTAGAATTTTGCTTCTTTGACATGGACTTCTAATGTCCTCCCCTGTTGTTTTTGCTTTCCGAAAGAGTTTCCTCCCTAGTTTAGGCAGGCGTTCTGCAGTATGCTCGGTCAGCTGCATTCTATTCTTTTTTTATCTTCCTTTGCCTCTTACTAGAGCATGTAACATAGCTTCGGATGAGGCTTCTGGCCTCCCTTCTTCATCGGTTTGGGTCTCTATAGGTTCTCCGAGATCTAGCATGCTGCGGGTGTTGTCATGCTTATGACGCGAAAGATTTTTGGAACCCAGGCACGAGAATACATTTGGCTCTCTGTCCCCTAACCGGGTAAAGACATTCCTTTCATTTTTCTCCTAGCCTTGTGAATACATCGTCGCTTGCCGAGTTTCCATGGTGGGAGGATTTCGGGTCTTCATGCCTCAACCTAGAGAAAACGCTCGGGGACTAGGAAGGATAGGAGCTTATAGACTTGGTGATGGGTTTTCGCCTCTTCTTGAATTTTTTTCTTCCTATTAAATGATCCCGAGTCAGAACATTGGGATTTTTCTTGAGTCTGCGAGTTTTGCGTAAGCTTTCTCCAAAGTTTAAGTGAGTTTGAACTCCTTGAAGCTTTTCTTGATGGACCTTCTTGGCCATTAGAGGCAGGAGTTAGTCATAGTGCTTGTCACAAAACTCGCGGAGATCGACATCTGGCACAAACCCAGGAGGGTCATCGAGTGTTTGTTTGCTCCCCTTTCCTGCAGTGTTCCATACAACATAAACGTTGGGGTGGGAACATGATTTACCGATTTGCTCATTTTTTGCGATGAGTTTTAGGGACGTAGTTGTGTTGGTCCCACAGATGGCGCCAACTTGTTAGTACAAAATCGGGGTGTAATATAGATGTGAACAAGACTCGTTTAGAAGGGTAATTCCAAGCTCGTCGTGGAAATATTTTGAATTAAGTGAAAGTAAGTTTGACATCCTGCTAAGAAAAAGGAACATCATTACCCTTATCGCGAAAGAGGTTCCCGCAATTGTACTCAGGCGTGAGAGAAAGTAATTGTATTGGAGTAATGTGTGTGTGATTTAGGGGTGAAATTCATACCGTTGGGAGTGTTCAATGCACTCTTTATATTGGCGGATGTCGTTGTCGATTGCATGGGTCACGGGATAGAATATACCTTATTGATCGATGGTTAATAGGGTGATTGTCATAGAGACAACGTCGTTGACTACGTCACTCGTTGGGGTTTAGTAACCTTGGGCAGCACGTTGCTGTCTCTTACTTGTTTTTAGCATGCTGACGTTTTCCTTTATGTTCCCATGCAATAATCTTTATTTTATTTGACCGAGTCATGGGATTCCCTTGTCAGGTAGTAGTCTGTGAACGTGGTTGGGCTTAGGTCCTTACGGTCGCGGCCTGAGATTAGCCCCAACCCATTTTTGTATTGTCTACGGATTGTTGGGCTTAATCCGGATTGGAGAGTTTAGTCTGGACTCAAAAATCCGAGTGGATACTATATGTCGCCAACTGATGATATAAAACCTTACAACAAATTGTAGTAAAAATAATTTTGTTAACTCTCAAAGCTAACATTAACAATACTCTTGTTTTTGTCTTGTTTTTCTTTTATGTAAGAATGAGTTAAGTAATGTAAAATACTTTATCTTCACTGTTTCTTAACATATAGTTTTGGTTAGTCTACGATTCAATGTGATTTGAAATAAAGTAAAACTAAAGAGTTTTTTTAATATAATTAAAGAGATATAGAAGATGGTGATATATGACGAAAATGCTTATAATATAATGGTCTTATAACTTATGGTTAATATGTTATATCCTGTGAAAAGACTGAAAGTGTTGTCGAAAGTGACTATTTTAACTAATTTTTTTTCCTTCTATTTATGCATAAGTGGAGTTTAGGTTCAAAATCAGTGACGGGACTATAAATTTTTTGCTTAATGAGTCACATTTTGATAATTTTTATAAATTATACTAAAAATTGGTCCTCACGATTCTCAAGCAAAAGTGTTATTGTGGAATACCTTACGTACGTTTATTGTGAATCATGCCGGGAAACATTTGTTATTTTGTGATCTTAACGAAGTAAGGAATGAGTCTGAGAGATTTGGCTCTTTATTTTCTCGTCCTGATGCTCAGTGTTTTAATTCTTTCATTGATGAGACAAATCTAGTTGAAGTAACGATGGGTGGGAGAAGATATACCTGGATGAATAAATCGGGTACCAAGATGAGCAAGCTTGATCGTTTCCTAATGTCGAATGATATCCTAAACGAGATTCCTGATCCGAAGGCAACTGAGTTGGAAAGGAGTAAATCGGATCACAGTCATATTCTCCTACATGTCGAAAAAACTGATTACAGTCCATATCCATTCAAGTTCTTTCACTCGTGGTTGATCCGTCCCGATTTCGATTCTATGATGAAAGAAGTTTTAGCAGATTTATCTATATCTTCAGTAACAGGAACTCGGCTTAAAGATAGACTCAAATTGTTGAAAGTTAAGATTAAAGAATGGTTTCAAGCCTCCAAACAGTGGGAAGAATCGCATGGCCAACGTATTAGAAACCGCTTAAATGATTTAGATCAAAAATTAGATATGAATGTAGCTACGGATCTAGAAAGAGATGAACGTTTAAAACTGCTGCAAGAATGTGAAGATTTAGATCGTATTTCAGGGATGGACCTTGCGCAAAAGGCTCATTCTCATTGGGATATAGAATGGGACGAAAATACGAAATATTTTCACGGGTTGATTAATCAAAGAAGAAGACAACAAATGGTTAAAGGAGTGATGATTGAAGGTGTTTGGTGCTCTGATCCTGTTCAAGTGAAACAATATTTCTTTGATTTTTTCAAACATAAATTTCAAGACCATGAATCTAATGTAGTTCCCACTGATATTCTAAATTTTTCTCTTCTTTCTGACTTGGATCGATTACAGCTAGATAAGGATGCATCTGTGAAGGAAATAAAGAATGCGGTCTGGGATTGTGGGAGTAGTAAAGCTCCTGGTCCGGATAGATTTTCGTTTTTGTTTTTAAAAATGTATTGGGATTTTTTAAAAGACGATGTCTTGGAGTTCGTATCCTCGTTTCTTACTTCTGGTTAAATGCCGTTCGGGTCTAACTCGGCTTTCATCACATTAATTCCCAAGGTTCACAATCCTTACATTATTAAAGATTATTGTCCCATATCGTTGATTGGATTACAATACAAAATCCTAGCTAAACTTCTTGCTAAACGCCTAGCGGAAGTCATCGATAAAATTATGAGCCATGAACAATCAGCATTCATTTCTGGCCGCCAAATTCTTGATGGGCCTCTTATGTTAAGTGAGGTAATTGAGTGGTACAAAAAGAAAAACAAGAAGTTAATGATCTTCAAGGTGGATTTCGAGAAAGCTTATGATTCGGTGAGTTGGTCATACCTTGATTACTTTTTAATTCATTTTGGCTTTAGTGACAAATGGAGAGGTTGGATAATGGCGTGTCTTCAATCGGCTAGGACATCTATTCTTGTTAATGGTAGTCCTACAAAAGAATTCTCTATTAAGCGTGGTTTGAGACAAGGGGGCCCTTTATCCCCTTTCTTATTTATTCTCGTAATGGAGGGTCTGCATGCAGTGTTGAAAGATGCTCATCAGTCTCGGTTGATAAAAGGTGTAAATGTAGGCAACACATGCTTCAAATTCTCTCATCTTTTCTATGCCGACGACGTAGTCATAATCTCATAATGGAGGAGAGAAGACATGGATAATATCATTGGGATATTAAATGTATTTTATCTTGCATCGGGTCTCAAAATTAATATTCAAAAATCTAATGTATACGGTGTAGGTGTATCATCAGAAGAAGTTGTTTCTTTGGCCAGTTTGACGGGATGTTCTCCTGGTAATCTTCCATTCAAGTATCTAGGTTTACCAATTGGAGCGAATATGAATCAAGTCTCGAATTGGAATATATTGGTAGATCGTTTTAGAACCAAACTTTCATCTTGGAAGGCTAATCTTCTATCGATTGGTGGTCGGTTAACTTTAATCAAATCAGTGTTGGGGAGTATTGGTATTTAGTACATGTCAATATTTAAAGTCCCCGAGACGGTCAATAAATTACTCGAGAAGCTTAGAGCTACATTTTTTTGGGGTGGCGATAACGAAAATCGAAAGACTTCTTGGATTAACTGGCCTCAAGTTTTGGCTCCCAAAAGCTCATGGTGGGTTAGGAATTGGCCGTTTAAAATCGTTTAATTTAGCCCTTCTCCAAAAGTGGAGATGGAGGTTTATGAACCAACCAAATTCACTATGGGCATGTCTGATAAAAGCTATACATGGAGAAGATGAGGGATTAATTTCTTCTCACTATTGGGAAAATGTGGTCTCGACGATTCATGATCTTCATAACAGTAATATTATTCCAAACAATTCTATCCGTATCAAACTAGAATGTGGCTCAAAGGTCAGGTTCTGGAAGGACGTGTGGCTTGGAGATAGTGCGCTATATCAAACATATAACAGGTTATTTCGTCTAGATGTTAACGAAGATTTCTATGTAGCTGATGATGGAATTTGCATTGGAGAAGACGCATAGAGGGTGGCGGAATTAGGGATATGTTCACTGATTTGACGGCAGAAATCCAGCAGATTCAATTAATTTCGGATGAGGATTCATGGCAATGGCTGGTAGGTAAAAATGGTGTTTTTACTGTTGGAGAAACACGTAAACATATCGATAGTTTCATTCTTCCAGTTTTGGACACTCGCACCACATGGTCCAAGTTTCTTCCAAGAAGGATTAACGTGTTTATGTGGAGACTAGCATTGGATCGTCTTCCTCATAGATTCAATTTATCGAGACGTGGTTTTGATATTGATTCAATTTTATGTCCGTTATGTTCGAGGGTAGCCAAGACTAAAGATCACTTATTCTCCTTTTGTGAGATAGCATGTGATGTATGGAGGTTAGTTCGTGTTTGGTGTGGAATATCTGATTCTCATCTAAATTCAATCTCGTCTTGGCTAGCTTGGATTGATGGTTTGTCAAGTGCTTCGGTAAAACAAGAGAGGATGTACGTGATACTTGTGACGTCATGTTGGTATATTTGGAAGCTTCGGAATAGTGTCATTTTTAATTCTCATTCTATGAGGAAAAGTGATAACCGTAGAAATATGTATCAAACAAATAATCCTCAAATATATATATAAATATACATATACATAAGCAAAGTATCATACAAATTATTCTTAGGAAAGAATAATAAGTAATCAACACGAGTATCGTTCTCCTCGGTGAGAGGTGAATGGAAATCTACGTTCATGTTGTAAATCGAGCTTGATTGTCATTTAAGTTTTGGTTTTAGTTTCTAAATCTACTAACACAAAGGGAAAGCATATAAAGACACGCTAAACTAAAAATAAAAGCAACTAAAATTCTAAATGACATTTAAAGCGATTTAAAACAAACTAAATAACCAAATAAGACAAAATAAAACCCTTAAAATTCAAAATGCAAATTTCTTAAACTAAAATGATAAAACTAATTTTTTAAAATAGAAATTATATTTTTTGTGTATTTTTAAACTATTTAAAACTATTTTTTAAACTAAATAATACTAAAAATTAGATTAAAAATACTAAACTTAATCTTAAAATTCTGAGAAAAATTCCAAAAATACTAGACACTAATCCTAAGGTTTGCAAAGAAAAACGAGAGAAAAAGCTAAAACTGATAAGCTGTTAAAATTAAAATAAGCAAAATAAGCTTAAATCCTAAACTAGTATAAAAATTAAATGGGGTAAAACCTTAATGAAAAAGACCCAAGGGCGCGTTGCTTGAGGTGTTGTGTGTGTGAAAGGGAGGTCACATGTTCGAGTCCTGTGACCTTTCTTTTTGCAAAAAACATTTTTTTTATTTTTCTTTTTGAAAAACTAAAGTTAAGGAAAAAATAAGCACTTTTAGTAAAAGACTTTTTAACAGAACTTATAAATAAGCAAGTAAAAGCTACTAAAAAGTGACAGATTGCTTAATTAAGTCTAAATGATTATTTGCTAAAACTGTTGGGCATTTAAAGACTCAATAAGCACTAAGACACTAATAAGCTGAAACAGAAATAGTCCTAGACCTATTAAGCACCTAGGACTAGAAATAAGCAAATGACATAAGCTAAATAAGCACCAAAGAACATTGAGACAGCTGACTCAAAAGAAGGTTTAAAGGACTTTTACCTAAACTTTAAGCTAAGATTAAGTACTAATAAGCCGAAAGAATAAGCTAAAAAGTTGTAAACAGATTAAGATCAAAACTCAAATGACTCAAATAAGCTGAAATCAAGTACTTAAGTTTAGAAAATAAGCTAGAAAGGTAAAATATTAATGACAGACTACACACTTGTTTTTGGATTTTTTAAAACTGAATGCAAATTGCAGCCTAACTTTTTAACCTTAAAATCACTATTGACCAAAAGAAAACTTAAAACATCTTATAGACATACTACAATAAGCTAGTAATAATCAAAATTAATCAAAAATGAGCTAGAATTCACCCTCTATATGATCTGGACTAACTGAACTTTCAAAAACTTAACCATACTAAATTGTTTTGGATGTAGAATGCTTAAAAGGTATTTCCAATGACAATGGCTCAAAAACATATTCAAAATGATTCAAGTGTAACAAGTTATGACTATAAAAACTATACCAAATGTAATTTTTCTAAAAAAAACTTAACAAATAAGCAGATTAAAAAAAGAACTTTAGAATGGCAGACTTGAATTTTTGATAAAGCAACTTCAAAACTTTTCAAAACTGAATTTAAACTTATAAAAACTAGCATTAAAACTGAATGAGAGCTTATGAAAACTTATTAGATACTAAGAACAAGTTGGGCAGTATTAACTCAAGTTAATACTGCTTGTGCCAAACACCCCTTTAAAACTTGCATTTTAATTTTTAGACTAAAACAGATCCAATTAAACCTAAACTACTGAAAACAGATAAAGTTCTTATCATTTTAAGTACAAATAAGCAACACTCAAGGAAAATTAAGCACTGAATTAAGCTGAACAAAATAAGCTGATTTAAACACTTAAAAGGCAAAACAAATGAACACTTAATATAAGTTATTTTAAAACTATAAATCAAACATATTAAGTAAACTTAAGACTGAAATAAGCATATTAAGCAGGAATAAGCACTGAATAAGCAGATTTATAAACTAAAATGGAAATTAAGCTTAAAAGAGAAAAAGTAAATGTACCTTTGATCCCAGCTAAACATGGATCTAAATTGCTCTTTAGAGCTTATCTACAAGCTCCAGCTTGTTGAAAACAAGCTGGTAAGGTCTATAAGCCCATCCATTTTTGGCTTATCATCTAAATTTAAGCATAAGGTATTTTTGAGGTTATTTAGGTGAAAGCTTATTCAGTTTAGCTTTGAACAAGCTAAACTGAATATGAACTAGCTTATTAGATAACAAATAGCTTATTAGCTTATTAGGTTATGTCTAAACACATTTTAAACGAATTTGCATAATAGTAAAAACAGAATTTAAAAACAATTAAAGGAAACAAACTGAATGTTTATTAATATTGAAAGAGTTACAACTTTTAAAAGGAAATTACAATAAGAAAAGACAAAAAGCTAAAGCTACACTAAAAAGCTAGACTAAAAATTACACGTCCTAATTGTGTGATTTCAAGCTCTATTTATAGTGAGGAGAAGATCCTTCTAGAGCTTGGAGGAGCGTCCCAATCTTTCATCATAGCCCTTGATTCCAAATCCAATCATTGATCCGCCAATTAGAACCCTTGGATCACTCTCCACTTATCTCAGCCAATAGAAACCTTTAGGATTGCCAGCTTGGCTTTGGATGTGTCAGACGTGTCAGGAGCTTCTAGAAGAGGTGGGCGTGTAGTGAATTGGAGAGTTTACCCTGGTTATTTCGCAGGGTAAATGGGGGAAGAAGGAGCTATAGTAACAATAGTTAGGCGCGTTTTATTGTTTGTTTAACTGGATCCAGGAATAAGGGAATTGGTGTTGGGCTTTTGACTTGGGCTTGGACTATTATTTTGGAATTTAGGCTATGGTTAAATATGATTCAAGTCATAATGGGCTGACCCGACCCATTAAACAGGTACGGGTTGGCCCATTAAAAATGAATATGCCTCCGGCTTTGGTTTTCCGCGCTCTTTCCATTCTCGTGCTCGGTTTTGTCCACTTTGCCTTTGTTTTTTTCCTTTAATTGAATATCCATTACCTGCAAGACACAATTAACAATACAAACGAATACAATGTATTTTTATGTCGTTTTCGTTCATTATTGGTCTTTTTAGCTTAATATTAAGAAATAAATTATATGTGTTTAAGCACATATCAAAATCCCCCATACTAAGCTATTGCCGTGTCCTCACGCAATGTCATATACACACATAGTAAACTAAAAATTTCAACCCCCTAGACTAATTACTTTGATAAGTAGCTAAGTGTTCATCTAAGGGGATTAAAAAATCACTAGTTTAAAACGCCCCATTTTACCATTTTTATGCATTTATTATTATCATTCATACATATCATAACTTTAAGGATCACGGAACAAGAAACACTAAAAGGATAAATTCATCGTCCTTGATTTTTCACCCGCCCCTAACCAAGCTTAAAAACGAAATCATTGTTAAATACAAGTTAACATGCTAACACTACTCATAAATGCAAATTGTGTACGCAAAGCTACTTTCCGCTCCCTTATTCCTAAATCCTCTAAGAATTTTATTTTTATTATTGGTGACAAATTAATTAAGTCCTTATTTATATAAAGTAAACCCGGTTTAGACCATAATTAGTTTGAAATCCTATCCTAAAGAAACGATATGGTGAGAATAAGGTCCACATTAAGGTTCTAATTTCGCATGATTTAGGGGTTATCCTTTTTATTTCATCCGAAACAACTCAACTACGAGTCCAGAGATGGAGGCTTTATTTAGATAACCTCAGAGTCGAAATTTGGCTTTATTCTTATTATTATTATTTTAGCAACGTTATTAAACCCCCCGGTCCTTTAAACAATTGCCACATCGGTATGCGAGCCGACCATGGTCCAGGAGTCTTATTTCGACCAGGAGATCTTCGACCTTTTTGAAGGCTACAACATCGGCAGCGAACCGACCAGATGCAGCAAACTTTTATCAGTCTCAGATTTATTATTCTTACTATGGGCCTTCTTTTGAAGACTGCCACATCGGCAACGAACCGACCAGAGGCAGTAAACTTTTATCAGCCCACAGTTTTTATTATTATTATTATTATTACCTCCACCCTTTGAACGACTGTCACATCGGTATGTGAGCCGACCATGATCCAGAAGTCTTATTTCGGCTTCGGTTTATTACATTATTATTATTATTATTGCCAAATTTCAAGTCTTGTGGTCTTTTAACTACCTAGACAACGGTAGCGAGCCGTCAGGAATCGGTAGCTTATTTCCCCACAATACTGAAAAAACCTCTATGTGTACCTTACTTTCACCAGAAGGAATCTCTACGAAGGGATCTAAACTAAGAATCGCAAAATCCAAAGAAACTTTATTTATTCAACAATTATATAACGTTTATTAAACTGATGGGAGCAAAAAGCCATAATTAACCTCTATGAGCTCTAAAGAGATCCAACTACTCCCTGTTTAGCATCCAACTTATATTCAACTCTATCATTTCTTGTTCTTCGCAAATTTAAAATCTTTAATAAAAAGATCCGCGAATGCTTAGTCTAATAAAAGCAAGCTTTGCATATTTAAAGTCTATTATGGAAACTTGCAAACTCTTGGTTTTTTTCAAGCTATAATTCGCGTTTTAAAGCTTCTTGTATAAAAGACTAGCAAAAAGCTTAAATTTATAAAGGTTAAG
The DNA here is from genome assembly GCA_026074375.1 of Tanacetum coccineum. Taxonomy (NCBI): domain Eukaryota; kingdom Viridiplantae; phylum Streptophyta; class Magnoliopsida; order Asterales; family Asteraceae; genus Tanacetum; species Tanacetum coccineum. The sequence continues at coordinate 40,834 of BQNB010000210.1, forward strand.
GGGCAAGCTAGAGCGCAACATACTCGATCAAGTCAAAATTTATTCTTATTCTCACCATCGGAAAGTCAAACATTTGTGTCAAAACACTTATTTTATTTTTTGAAATTTTTTAAATTTTTGCATAAAATCACATATTTTTGGTGGCAAAACGGGGTTACGTGAAGACAAGGCAAATGCAAGTAAGATCAAATCGATAGATACCCCCCCCCCCATACTAGAACTAAACATTATCCTCAATGTTTAAAGGGTCTCTACGTAAATCTAAAGTCGTTTATTAATTATGCTAATAGATAAACGTTAATCAATAAGATCTAGGATATCGGATTCCCATATATAAGCGTGCAAAGGATAGAAGATCGAGTGACGATGGACAAAACCACGAGCACGAGAGTCTTCAAAATCTGGGCAATCCTGGACAAAAAACACAAACCATGAAACACGAGAAAGGAAGAGGCGAGCCTCTTCACGTCACACTTATTCATAACTATTATACTAATATACTACTACTAGGGATAAGCATGGGTTGCCACCCACAAAGCACTTGTTTTTGTGTGAGTCTCTAGCTTGACTCTCCCCATATCATCGTGATATTAAGGACGAAACATGTAGAAAAGCAAATCTCCATCGGACTTCCATTCGCCACCGGTTCTAAGGAATAAAAACTATAAGCGAAGATGTCGGGGTCAAAAATGATATCCTCACTCCCGGAGGAGAGAGGAAGAGAAGAATCCACCGGATAGGTGAAATAAGGAAGAAAAATTCGGATAACATATGTGAGGGAAAGATTGGCGATCCTCAAAGGGTAATTTCACATATGTTGGAGAAAAAGTTTTCTCATGAATCCTGGGGTCGAAAACTTTGACCATACTCTTCAAATCTTCATTATGAGGTTCATCCTTTAAGTTCTTCGGGTCATGATCTAAAAACACTTCGGAAGGGAGATTAAGAATAGAGTCCTTAATAAGCAAACTCTCAAGATAGATTATGTCTCCCTCCGAGTCATAATAATCGTCCTGAAAATCCGTAGAAAAATCAGATTTTATTACTTTAAGTTCCTCAAAATTAAGTTCTTTCGGAGGGAGAGGAGATGATGGATCATCATTTAATAAATTCTCGAGTAGAAGAATGTCTCCCTCCGGATCAAAGTCGTCATCATCAATTCCTGGTGGAATTAAATCACTTGTAAGACAAGCTTCGATTTCTTCCAAAACGAAATCACCACCCGGGTCAAAACACTCATCCTCATTAAGCTTGGAAAGAGGTGTGACTAGTAAATCCGGCTCATCAAGCTTAGAAACATAAGAGTCCTCGCTCTCGATGTCCTCTAATACCTTATTAAAAAGAGGATTTACGTCACTAGAGATGTACTCGTCATCACTATAGGTAAAATCGTCATTTGATTCGAATAGAGGGTTAGAGAAAGTCACTGATTTTTCCTCAGAAACGTTAATGGGAGAAAAATCATTACACGAAGGTAAATCACACTCACTATCACTCCCAGGTGTATCCTCGAAATCACTTGGGATTGAGACAAGGTCCTCAACACTAGACTTTATGAATTCGTCCGATTCCTTTTCAGGAATAGTGCTAAGATGCTCATCCCCCATACTGAGAGAGTCCTCTGGCTCTAAAGTCGGTAAAACAGGTGTGATTGCAATAGACAGAGGAATTTGAGAAATAATTTCATTCAAAGGAATAGTACTCTCCTCGTCATCATCGTCATCATAAAAAGAATTGAAACGTTGCGAAGGCTCGGTAGTATAAGTACTAAGATTAGCCGCCTGCTCTAGTTGCCGAAGATCTTTCTTTTTATTAATTTCAATACTCATTCCATTGAATTTTCCCTTAAGCTCATCAATCTTAATTTCACATTCCCTTCTATAACAAATATCTATTCTCTCATTACGATAATCTATAATCTGAATTTGATTAATTATACTTTGCATTTCATCTAAATATTGCTGCTTTAGATCCTCCATATCTTGGGTACTCATTTCTTGAGGAGGTGATTGATCGATGGGATACTGCGAGGGTTGGTCAAATTCGGAATAGTTAGAATAAGGCTCAAAGTAGTTTTGATTCATTGGTTGACACTGAAAACTTTCATGAGGACCCCCACAGTACTCACAACAAAGATATTGTTGTAGAAAACTCGGTGAATTTTGTGGATAATAATTATCACCAAAGTTTTGATTGTAGCACGGTTCCTGCTCATAGACAAGCGGTACCCGTGGTGGACAATCATAACCATAATGAGCGTCGTTCCCACATAATTCACACGAGTATGATTTGTACTGGGGTTGTGGAGGGTGGGTAAAAACGTTTGGATGATCATTGAAAGATTTTGGATTAGGAGCATCAATGGATGAATTTCCATTTCTTGAAGCGCAAAACCAGCAAAATCCTTCTCTAAGACCATATCCCCACCACTTGCAAGTACACCGTTGACAACGTACACCATCTTCTAACGGATCTCCACACCCAAAACAATGATATTGGTCGAACGAAGATGTTTGTGGTTGTGAAGGTAGGTAGGAAAAATCGGGTGTTTCATCATTTTGAAAGGATCAAACCATCCCCGGGGATTAAGGACAAACTCGACTCCGAAACTCACATTGTACAAACTCCAGATCAATTTCCCACTGTTAAAACGGACATGCACACCAACGCGCACCTAGAAAACAAAGACATGTTGAAGAAATAAACGCATAATAGGGTAGATAGAATATAATGAATTAAACAAACGAATAAAGGATAGAGAAAATATTTGATAGATTTTAAAATAATACCATAAAGGAAAAGAAATTAAAGAAAAAAAATATTTTTTGGAAACCGATAGTACAAAGGTGCACGTAAGCTCTCTAGAAAACGCACATAGAAGCGGAGAGCGTTAAGCAGAACGTTTTTAAAAACCTTCTCCTTTCGGGTCGAAGTTCGTAGGATCGACCCTCTTTAAACCTCTCTTATAGTTTGTTTACTAAAGGTGAGCCGATTTAACAATTGACAACACGGATATTTTCAATATTAAAAGAAAAGAAAATAAAAATAGAAGTATAAAATATTTTTGTATTTTTATATAAAATAAAAACGAAAATTTCACGGGAAAGGATCTTCAAGGCTCGAACACGATCAATCCCTTAAAAATCGCTACACCTCTCCCCGGCAGAGATACTTAGAGGTAGGAGGCTGATACTCCATATTACTAATAGTAATATCAAATAATAAACCCTCAGATATATATATATAATACATATACATAAGCAAAGTATCATACAAATTATTCTTAGGAAAGAATAATAAGTAATCAACACGAGTATCGTTCTCCTCGATGAGAGATGAATGGAAATCTACGTTCATGTTATAAATCGAGCTTGATTGTCATTTTAGATTTGGTTTTGGTTTCTAAATCTAATAACACAAAGTGAAAGCACATAAAAGGCACGCTAAACTAGAATTAAAGGCAATTTAAAATTTTTAAGGACATTTAAAATAATTAAAGCAAATTAAAACAAACTAATTAACCAAATAAGAAAAAATAAAACTCGAAAATCTCAAAATGCAAATGTCTTAAACTAAAATGTATTAAAATAATTTTTGAAAAACAGAAATTATTTTTTTGGATTTTTAAACTATTTTTTTAACTAAATATTACTAAAAATTAAATTAAAAATACTAAACTAATTCTAAAATTTTAAGAAAATTTAAAAAAATTCAAGACACTAATCTAAAGGTTTATAAAGAAAAATGAGACAATAAGCTCTAACCTATAAGCTGTGAAAATTCAATAAGCTCAATAAGCTTAAAACTAAAAACGTGTATAATAATTAAAGGATACAAAGGTATAAACGAAAAAGACCCAGGGCAGTGGTAAGACGTGTGTTGTGAAGGGGAGGTCACAAGTTCGAGTCCTCTGACTGTCCCTTTTTGCAAAACATTTTTTTTCTTTTTGAAAAAGCTTAAGAACAAACAAAAATTAGCACTTTTAATGAAGAGACTTTTTCCAGAACTTATTTATAAGCTAGATTAAGCTACTTAAAAGGTAACAGATTTGCCTATTTTAACTCTAAGACATTTAGCTAAACTTGTTTGGACTTTTTGGTCTTAATAGGCAAAAGGAAAATCAAATAAGCTAAAACAGATCCTAACTAGATTTAATAAGCTATAAAGAACTAGAAATAAGCAAACTTAATAGGCTAAAAACTAACTAAACCTTCTTAGACAGCTTAACTCTAAAAGAAAAGGTTTAAAGGGCTTGCATAATTTTTAAGCTAGATTTTGAATTGAATAGCACTAATAATAAGCTAAAACCTAAAAACATATTAAAGGCTAGATCCAAATAACAAGAATAAGCTAGAATAAAGCAAATAAGATAAGCCTAGAAGAAACAAAAGGCCTAAAGACAGTGGGCTAAAAGGACTACAAAGGACTTATAACTCTATTTTTAAGCTAAGCCTATGAACTAATAAGCAATAAAATTAAGCTAAAAAGAGAAAACAGATAAAGATTGATACTCAAATAAAACAAATAAGTTGGAAGGAAACAAATAAGTTCAAGATATAAGCTAGAAAAGTACTATGCAAATGATAGTTTACACTACTTATTTTTGGAATTTTTGACTTTTTATGATTAAAAGACCACTTGCAATTCTAAAAAAATAAGATTCAAAAAGACTTTTGACACACTAAAAACTCAAGACAGATTGAAATTACACTACAATAAGCTAAAAACAATAAAAATAAAACAAAGATAAGCTAAAATCTAAAAGCTAAAGACTGAAAAGCTTAACAAATGAGCAGTTTATATAACCATTAGACAGCAAACTTGCATTTTTGATAAAACATACTAGAAAAACTTAACAAAACTATATCTAAGCTTATGAAAACTATTATTAAGACTTAAATTGAGCTTATGAAATCTAAATTGAGCATCAAAAACAGATTACACACTATTTAGCCATTTTTTAATCCTTAACCCAAACACTTCTTTAAATCTTTAATTTCTAATTTAGAGCTAAAACAGATTCTAATAAGCCCTAATTATTGAAAATAGATTAATAACTAAGCTTATTAAAGACTTTTAAGCAAAAACTTAGGGAAATTAAGCACTAATTAATAAGTTATGACTAATAAGCAGTTTTACTATTTTTTTGACAGATTTTATGAAACACTATTCAAACTAATATTAAGCTAAAAACTAAGTATAACAAAATACCATTAAGACAGAATAAGCATATTAAAGCATTAAAAAGCACAGAATAAGCAGAAATAAGCAATGACAGAAAATTAAGCTAAAAAGGATAAAAGGAACATGTACCTTGATCCCAGCTTAACAGGGATCTAAATTGCTCAAAGGAGCTTATCTACAAGCTCCAGCTTGTTGAAAACAAGCTGGTAAAGTCCCTATAAGCCCATCCATTTCTGGCTTATCATCCAAATTTAAGCATAAGGTATTTTTGAGGTTATTTAGGTGAAAGCTTATTCAGTTTAGCTTTAAACAAGCTAAACTGAATATGAACTAGCTTATTACATAACAAAAAGCTTATTAGCTAATTAGGTTATGTCTAAACACATTTTAAACGAATTTGCATAATAGTAAAAACAGAATTTAAAAACAATTAAAGGAAACAAACTGAATTTTTATTAATATTGAAAGAGTTACAACTTTTAAAAGGAAAATACAATAAGAAAAGACAAAAAGTTAAATTTTTAAGCTAAAGCTACACTAAAAAGCTAGACTAAAAATTACACGTCCTAACTGTGTGATTTCAAGCTCTATTTATAGTGAGGAGAAGATCCTTCTAGAGCTTGGATGAGCATCCCAATCTTTCATCATAGCCCTTGATTCCAAATCCAATCATTGATCGGCCAATTAGAACCCTTGGATCACTCTCCACGTATCTCAGCCAATAGAAACCTTTAGGATTGCCAGTGTGGCTTTGGATGTATCAGACATGTCAGGAGCTTCTAGAAGAGGTGGGCGTGTGGTGAATTGGAGAGTTTACCCTGGTTATTTCGCAGGGTAAATGGGGAAAGAAGGAGCTATAGTAACAATAGTTAGGCGCGTTTTATTGTTTGTTTGACTGGATCCAGGAAATAAGGGAATTGGTGTTGGGCTTTTGACTTGGGCTTGGACTATTATTTTGGAATTTGGACTAGGCTTAAGAATTTAGGCTATGGTTAAATATGATTCAAGTCATAATGGGCTGACCCGGCCCATTAAACGGGTACGGGTTAGCTCATTAAAAATGAATATGCCTCCGGCTTTGGTTTTTCACGCTCTTTCCATTCTCGTGCTCGGTTTTGTCCGCTTTGTCTTTGTTTTTGTCCTTTAATTGAATATCCATTACCTACAAGACACAATTAACAATACAAACGAATACAATGTATTTTTATGTCGTTTTCGTTCATTATTGGTCTTTTTAGCTTAATATTAAGAAATAAATGATATGTGTTTAAGCACATATCAAAAAGTGACATTTTTGATTATATCCGTTTATATTCTTTTTCTTGGTTAAAATGTAGAGGCGCCAAATTGTTAAGTTGGCAAGATTGGCTAAAAGCTCCTTTGTAATTTTCTAGCATCTTGCTAGTTTTGTGTTATTTTATTTCTGTTTGCAGTCTAAAAAAATTGGTTTTTAAAAGGGACAAATTACAAAAAACTTAAATATTTTTAAAACTGTACACTATAATTATTTCCGCTAAAGAGGCACTTGCCCCTCGAGACCCCTCCTTATCTCCGCCCATGTTCTAAACCCATGATGAATATGCATACAGATTTTAGGTAAGAGTTAGGATATGACATAATGAGACAATACAACATGCTTCGGATCAAAAATTAGAAACCGCTTAAATGATTTAGATCAAAAATTGGATATGAATGTAGCTACAGATCTAGAAAGAGAGGAACGTTTAAAACTGCTGCAAGAATGTGAAGATTTAGATCGTATTTCGGGGATGGACCTTGCGCAAAAGGCTCATTCTCATTGGGATATAGAATGGGACGAAAATACGAAATATTTTTCACGGGTTGATTAATCAAAGAAGAAGACAACAAATGGTTAAAGGAGTGATGATTGAAGGTGTTTGGTGGACTGATCCTGTTCAAGTGAAATAAACTTTCTTTGATTTTTTTCAAACATAAATTTCAAGACCATGAATCTAATGTAGTTCTCACTGATATTCCAAAATTTTCTCGTCTTTCTGACTTGGATCGATTACAGGTAGATAAGGATGCATCTGTGGAGGAAATAAAGAATGCGGTCTGGGATTGTAGGAGTAGTAAAGCTCCTAGTCTAAACGGATTTTCGTTTTTGTTTTTAAAAATGTATTGGGATTTTTTAAAAGACGATGTCGTGGAGTTCGTATCCTCGTTTCTTACTTCTAGTCAAATATCGTTAGGGTCTAACTCGGCTTTCATCACATTAATTCCAAAGGTTCACAATCCTCTCATTATTAAAGATTATCGTCCCATATCGTTGATTGGATTACAATATAAAAATCGCATGGCATTGCATGGTCCGGACGGATTTTTGTTTTTGTTTTTAAAAATGTATTGGGATTTTTTAAAAGACGATGTCGTGGAGTTAAGATTAAAGAATGGTTTCAAGCCTCCAAACAGTGGGAAGAATCGCATGGCCAACGTATTAGAAACCGCTTAAATGATTTAGATCAAAAATTGGATATGAATGTAGCTACGGATCTAGAAAGAGAGGAACGTTTAAAACTGCTGCAAGAATGTGAAGATTTAGATCGTATTTTGGGGATGGACCTTGCGCAAAAGGCTCATTCTCATTGGGATATAGAATGGGACGAAAATACAAAATATTTTCACGGTTTGATTAATCAAAGAAGAAGACAACAAATGGTTAAAGGAGTGATGATTGAAGGTGTTTGGTGCTCTGATCCTGTTCAAGTGAAACAAGCTTTCTTTGATTTTTTCAAACATAAATTTCAAGACCATGAATCTAATGTAGTTCTCACTGATATTCTAAATTTTTCTCGTCTTTCTGACTTGGATCAATTACAGCTAGATAAGGATGCATCTGTGGAGGAAATAAAGAATGCGGTTGATTAGCGCAAATTCAACCCTTTTTATATAAATATATAAATATAAATAAATATAAATATATAACAAGGATCAAAATCAACAAAATCAATGAAACTTAGATATGATATTCCCGGGTCGTAGTCCCAACGAGGAGTGAATTGGAAAGTCGAGAGTCGGTTTGATATTTGATGTTTGAATGAAAAAGGTATGGGTTTGATTTTCTAAAGCTACGAGAAAATTAAGGCAAACTACACTAAAAACGAGAAAATCACACAAATTATACTAAAAACGGAAACGGGAAGCTAAAACGACACACCAAAAACCCTAATTTTTCAAAATTAAGCCTAAATTGATTTTTCACTTTTAATGGACTTAAATTGACTAAAAAGAAAGTTTAAAGAAAACTAGAACGAAAACGGAGCTAAATTAAGCTTAAAAATGCGAAAACGAGAACCGGGTATGAAACCCGTTCTTTAAAAATTAAAATTTGGCAAAAATGACCCTACGAAAGTTTTCCTATTTTTAAAATGATAAAATAAAATTTTCTAAAAAAGAACAATATTTTTTTGATTTTTATTTAATTTATTATAATTAAAAAACAGTTTAAAAGAAAATAAATGATAAAAAATATCAAACGATTATGAAAAATTCTGAAAAATTCATGGAAAATGCATTAATCTATAAAGATTCTAAGAAAAATTCAAAACTGGAAATTCAGCTTATAAATAAGCTGTTATTAAGCTTAAAGGGGCTGAAAGCAATATGGGCTGTTTGGGCTTATATATTTAAAGAAACAAACTTATACCGGATGAGGTATTGTAGCATAGTGGTATGAGTTTGTGAGTGTGGGTGCTTTGAAAAGGGGGAGGTTCAGGGTTCGAGCCTAGGCCTCTTCTTTTTTATAAAACTTTTTTTTTCTTTTTTTTAAACTTAAAAAGCCTGGGCCTCTTCTTTTTTATAAAACTTTTTCTTTCTTTTTTTTAAACTTAAAAAGCACACAAAAATAAGCAACTTTAAAAAAGATACTTTTTTAGAAACTTAAAAATAAGCTGGGAAATAAGCAACAAAAAGATGGCAGTAAACTTTTTATACTAAGGCAAACAAAAGCTAAACTGATAGGCTATTTTATAGGAAAATAAGCACTAGCAAAACACAAATTAGCAAAAACAATCCTACACTAACACCTAATAAGCACTTTCAAACTAAAATAAGCCAGGGAGAATAAGCAAATAAAAGGGGCAGTTTGGCTTTTTTTACACTAAGTCCTAAAGCAAGCTAAACTGGCAAGCTTTGATGGGCAAAATAAGCAATTAAAAGACAGAAATAAGCAAAGACAAGAAATGAAACTATACCTAATAAGCAAGTAATAACAAGAATAAGCACAAGAGATAGGCAGAAAAACAAGAAAAATGGCAAATAAGCAAATGGCTAAATACTGTCAGACAAAACAGTCAAAAGGGCACCTAAGGGCTTAAATTTTAAGCACTAGAGTGACTTTTAGGCTTAGTGAGGTATATGGCCTTAAAGAGCAGCTTAAGGTCAGTCTATAAAAGCAAAAAAGCTAAACTATTCTGACCTAAGGAGACCAAGAAAAAGGGTTGAGAAAAAGGGAGCTAGCACCAGGGGAGGCTTTCTCAAAAAAAGGGCTAAAAGCTAGCTTAAAAATAAGCTGGCAAATAAGCTTAAAATTTTAAGGTAAGTTAAAACAGATGGACACACCCTGACTTTGACAGTTTTAAGAGTGACAAATGTAAACCCCAAAGACTTTTTACAACTTCATTTGGACACTAAAATGGACTCAAAAAATGAACTTAAAAGCTGGTTTTAACTGCTTAAGCCTAATAAGCTAATGTAATCTGTTTTGGTCCAACAGGTTACAATAGATTTTTAGAAAAACTTGTAAAAACCAATTTTTGACTTAAAAAGTTTGAAAAAAGACAGAAAATACTTAAAAATTGCTTGTTAAAAGAAATCAAAATGACCCAAAATGTTTAAGACCAAAATGACCCGTTTTGAAACACTGACCCAAACACCCCCTTAGGTTTTAAAAAGGGCTTTTAAGGCTGTCCAAAAGGGTTTAAGCTAGGGTATTTCAATACAGATAAAAAACAACTAGTTTTAAGCAATATTAAGCAAACAACAAACACAAATAAGCAATAAGGAAATGAGCATTCTACAAGCAATAAAAGGCAGATTTACATTCATGAAGGGCTAAATAAGCATAAAACAAACTCAAACAAGCATAAAGAACTTATATAAGCAGCAATAAGCATACAATAAGCAGATGAATAGTAGAAATAAGCAAAATGTAAAAAGAGACTTACAAATTTAAGACATATAAGCAACAAAGACATACAAATAAGCAGAAATAACATATAATAAGCTAGATAAGCAACAAGATAAGCACAAATAAGCTAATGAACAGTAGCAATAAGCAAAAATGAAAAACTGAAACTTACAAAGGGTCCAAGTTAAGGCTTATGAAATAAGCTTTCCAAAGCTTATAGACCAACCTAAGTGCTTACCATAAGCTCTAAAACCCATGGCCTTCCAAATTTAACCATGCTCCTTGCTTGATTTCTTCTCACTTTTTTTTTTTTGACAGAAATGAAAAAGACTTTGTATAAGCTTTTGAGGTCTCAAAAACTTATACAAAAGACTTATAAAACAGGTTTAAAAGATAGATAAGCTTAAATGACAAAAATTAAGGTAAACAAGTAAATTGCATAAATTTAAATGACAAGAAGTTTAAAGACAGAAAATTAAAGTTGCAATGTATTAAAAAGACAATGGTACAAATTTTGAGATTACAAGTTCTTGCTTTTCACAAAAATTCGACACCTCTAATGAAATACAAATGATACTATTTATACTAAAACCCTAGTTCTTGAGGTCTTCTCTTCTGTGTTTCTTGTGTTTTGTATGTGAGGAGAAAACAACCATCAATCATAGCCCTTCTTTTTGCCTTGGAGCCCAATCTCTTGATCATACCCGTTGATGTATTTGTCCCATTCCGTGTCCAATAAGCATTTGTGGGATTGCCAACGTGTCCTTGTTGGTTTGTGAGGTGGGGGAGGGTGGTGGTGATGTTTTTGGCCGTTTATGAATAGTGTTCGAGGTGAATGAAAGTGACAGGGGAAGTGGGAGTTAAATGGCGGGAAAGGGTGTTTTATGAAAGGGGCAGGGGTGAAGTTTGTGGATTGTACAGGTTTGGTCCCTCACCTTCTATAAGTTAATTACATTCGTGGCCCTTGTAGGTGTAATAACTTTGAGGGTTAGGCAGGAACAGCCCCTCAAAGTTATAAGAGGTTTTGCAAAGTTAGTCCCTAAAGGGACTAACGAAGTTATGGTTAAAGGGTTTTGGGCTTTAACGCCCATTAGGTGGTTTGGGCTCATTGTTGGGTTGGGAAAGGTTATAAGGATAATTAGGCTTTTGGGTATATTTAAAAGGGTTATAAGTAAGTGGGCTGACCCGGGCCCACTAGGTGGGTACGGGTGGGCCCACTTTTAGCAGTTTACGTTTTTAGGCTCGATTTTTTGTGCTCTTTCCAAATCCGTGCTCAGTTTTGTCCGTTTTTGCTTGATTTTTCGTCCTTTTGTCGGATATCCATTTCCTTCACAATATAAGTGAAAACATACAAATACAAAGTATTTTTGGGTACGTTTTTGGTCATTTAAGTCTAGTATTAGTGGAAAATGGTATGTGTAATTAAACACATACCAAAATCCTCCATACTAAGACATTACCGTGTCCTCACGCAATGTTATGAAGTAAGCACTTAGAAAAATAAGAATCTCGATCCCCCTCGACTAACAACCTTGAAAAGTAGCCAAGTGTTCGACAAGGGGAATTTAAAGACTCATAAGTTTTGTAAAGCCCCGTCTTTACCATTTTTAAATATATACTCTTATTCTTACACATATTTTTGTATTTTTTTTCATTTCAAGCAACTAACTAACTTATTTGACTTTCGTTATTTTATAACTTTTAGGGATCATAGAACAAGATGCATTTCGATCCGAGAATGCCCCAAAAAGGATAAATTCATCGTCCCCGACTTTTCACTTATCCCAAACCAAGTTTAAAACGAAATCACAGTTAAATATCAGTTAAGATGCTAACACTACTCATACTTGCAACTTGTGAACTTTTCACTCCCGACGATTATTATATCTTAGGTGTATGTGCTATTTTGAATTTCAACCATGGATCAATGTTTTGCAAAATTCTATGCTTCACGTTCTACCCGAGAATAATGAGTTTGAAGGCGAGATCATCCCATGTAGCGACTTTCGTCTCGGCACATCCCAACCTTGCGGTTAAGTGACCAGGCTTTTGACACCCCACAGAGACTAGTATCGGGACTCACGGACCTTAGGTTTAAAAAACTCTTAGGTTTCTCGTATACACATAGCTTATAAAATAGAGTAGTCAAAGTTCAAAAGCATATTTAAATTTAACAAAAAGAGATCTATTTATTAATTCACACTTAATATTAAACACTTATGCAATTGTAACCCTCGACCTTTTAGAAGGCTGCAACATCGGTTGTGAGCCGGCAAGATGCAGCAAACTTTTATCAGCCCACAGTTTATATTTATTATATTTTTTCATTTTTCATCATCATTTTTTTTTCATGATATAGAGAAGACTTCTTTTTGAAAAATTCAAGTATAAATTTGAACTAAGGCTAAAATTTTTGCTATTAACTACATAAAAATTGTTGATTTAAGTTTAATCTCTATATACTACATAAAAAAAAAATTAAAAATTTTTTGTTATTGATTTTTAAGTTTAATCCTCCAAAAATAGCACTATATTAATCAAGGTTAACAGAAGCTATGTAGAAAAAGCGACAAATTACACACATGAGCTCTTAAGATTTCCAAATAAATCTTGTTTAGCATCCAACCATACTAACCTCTACTCTATCAATTTTTCCGTTCTTCGGCAAATATCGCAGAAAAACGCTTAGTCTAAAATTATAAGGAACAAGCTAAGCACACACGCTCGATCGAGTCAAAATTTACTCTTATTCTACCCATCAGGAAAGTCAAAATTGTGACAAAACACTTATTTTATTTTTGAAATTTTTTAAAATTTTTCATTTTTTTGGTATTATTTCAAAATTTTTGGTTGTAAAAACGGGAATAAACGTGAAAACAACGGCTGCAGGCATAATCAAATCGATAGAACACCCCACCCCCCCATACTAGAGTTAAACATTGTCCTCAATGTTTTTACGAAGGGCCTCTACGTAAATCCTAAGCCCTTTATTAATTATGCTAAAGATAAACGTTAGTCGATAAGAATTAGATTCGGATTCCCAAATGAAGCTGAGGATTTGAAGCTCTTGTGATTGAAGGACAACAAACCGCAGCAACGAGAGGCTTCAAAAATCCGGACAATCCTCGGACAATACAACACACAAACACTTATCATTACTAATACTACTACTACTACTACTACGATGATAATACTAGGATAAGCATGGGGTGCCTCCCACGAAGCGCTTGTTTTAGGTCACTTAGCTTGATCTAATCCCCCATACTTGAGCTTGTCAAGGGGGATAAAAGTAGAGACACGGAACATCCAAGGAACGGATGTCCTCTTGGTAAGAGCAAGGAAAAATCTCCATCGGGCTTTCAAGGATTTTAGTGACTTTGAAAGCTTTAGTGCCCCGATGAGATAATTCCGGAAGAAGAGAGGTATGAACTCTTTTAGAAGTTAGAATCCCGGGGTTGTAGACTTTTTCCTCATTTTTGGATGAAAACGGGAGTAAAGCTCCTATCCCAGGAACTTCTTTGTAGAACGGAAGTTCATAAAGAGAAAGAGGAGGATTAAAATCCTCGAGAATTAAAGAAGCATTAGTGGTCTTCTTTACATTCTTATCCGGTGTTGCAAAGTTGGTGACTTCAAAGAGGTTCTCATGAATGAGTATACCCGGATTAAATACCTTGTCCTTGTTGTTAGTTGAAGACGGAGCATCAACCTTGGAAAAATCCTCATAGAAAACCGAGTCATACTCGGGAAAAGGAAGGACATTATTTGATTCAGGAAGATCAAGTTCATCAATCAAGATTTTAGAATCTTTGATTTTCTCTTCCTTGAAGTCAAATGGATCATCATAAGTATCATCATTAACGGTCTCATGATCAAAAAGATTATCATCATAATCATCCCATAATGGTGGGGATGAGTAATCGAGAGCATGTTCATCGGTGAACATCTCGAGAATGGTATTAATAAGATCGTTATCGAGAGAATAGTTTGCTAATGGAGATTGAGTAAGCAAACATTTCACTTCTTTAATAACGTCTTCCGGAGTCATATCATCATTTCCCGGTGGAAATGAGTCACTAGGAGCGAGTTCATCGGCGAACTCCTCGGAGATGGTATCATTAAGATTGTCATCAAGAGAATCAACCGAATCTTCGAGAATAGAATCCATATCCTTGATAGGATCATGGTTAAGCAAATACTCTAATTCTAGAAGATCGGATTCGGCATCAAAGGGAAGATCATCATTTTCTAGTGGAAATGTGATATGAGTGAGTTCATCGGCGAACTCCTCAAGAAAATAGTCGCTAGTCTCAAAATTGTGGAGACTGGGTGAAGAAGAGGTGGTACTGCCACTTAAAGAATTATGAAAAGGAGGGAGAAGAGATGAAGGATTACTATTTCCTGGGGGAAATGAATCACTTACGAGATAAGCTTCGAATTCTTTCCAAATTAACTCACTTTCTTCAAGGGAGATAAGTGTGGGGGAAGAAGAAGAAGACTTGGTCTCAGGTTCCGAAATCAGAGTGGGATTGCCACTCGGATGATTATCATGATACGGAGGGAGATCTTTGGTTTTATCAAGATTTAGCAAGTTCTCAATAATGTCTTCCTCCGGATCAAAGATATCATCATTAACTTCCGGTGAAGTTAAGTTGGTATGAGAAGTGAGAGAAGAAGTGGGATTGCCACTTGGATGATTTGTTGCAAACAAATCTTCACGAATTTCCTCATGTGAAACATTGTAGACATCAATCATGTTGATTGATTCTTGATGAGGTTCGTTTGAATAGCTTGAAGTGTCATTTCTCATGTTCAAGTTATAGTTTCTTTCATTACAGTCCGGAGGAATCATTTCTTCCCTATGAACGTCCAATCAGAAGCACGAGCGGTCCGTAGAATGGCTTCCCAAAATGAGGGGGACATGTGATCCTCTCATATCAACAATGACAAACTTTTCTAAAACCAAGGTATTCTTTTGAACTAAGGTTTGCAAAAGTCTACAAGGCTTTTTCATCGGAAGTTCATGCGTCTCGATTATTATTCTCCGGATGGGGTGTCAAAAGCCTTAGCACTTACCCGATGACGGTGGGATGCTAGAGAAGAAAGTCATTCATGGGACAAGTGAACCAACGATGTCTTAGCTAAGGAGGTTTTTGTTTGCTTTGAGTTGTGATCTTACTAAGTGATTAACATATTAGCCCAAAAGGCCCATGTGTAAAGCTTGGTCGGATTTCAACTATCTAAATATGTGGATTTAATGGTTTAAATTAATTTGAGCACACACACTTAAATATATGATTTATGTCGGGAAGAGAAATTCACAAGTTGTAATTATAAGTAGTCTTAGCATCTTAGCTCGTACTTAACGGTGATCTTATTTTTAAGCTTAGCATGGGAAAAGTGAAAAATCGGGAATGATGAAGTTATCTTTTAAGACACTTTTCAAGTGCTTTTTGTTCCATGATCCTAAAAATTACCACTAAGGTAATGAAAACAATACATTATGTCAACACAAGAATAAGTTGTAGTTAGATAGTCTATCAAGAAAAATCATAAAAAATAAAAAATCTTTGAAAATAGGAAATCGGGTGTTTTATAACTTGTGATCTCTTAGCTCTCTCAACAAAAATCTTTGCTACTTTTCAAAGGTTTAGTTTGGGGAAGTTTTGAGGTATTTGGTTATAAGGCATGTAATATTGCGTGAGGACACGCAATCGTTTAGTTTGGGGAATTTTGATAAGTGTAAAATACACATATCCGTTTATACAAAAAAAGACCCTAAATGACTAAAAACATACTAAAAATGGCAAAAATATGCTTGTTTTGTGTTTGTGTGTATGCAGGTACGGATATATCAAAAATCACAAGAAAACCGTCAAAAACGGGCAAACACGGATACGAGAACGGAAGAGTGTGCAAGAGCCGGAAGCCAAAGCCAAGAAAAGTCAACTCTCAGTCAACTATGGTCAACCTTCAGTCAAAATTGGTCAAACCCTGGTCAACAAAAGTCAACCACAAAAAGACAAAACCCCAAAATATTCCAAATCAGTCCCTCAAGTTTCAAAAAGTTTCACAAATAGTCCCTAAGGCCTAATGGGCCCTTAATTACCCTTTAAACCCTACCCGGATCAAAAGCCCATTACTAAGCCCATTCTCCTTTTACTAAACTCCAGGGACCCTTTCTGCCATTTCTGAAAGTCATTTTACACTAAAACTTGTGATAACCAAAGAGAGGGACTATAATTGCCATATGACCAAAGTTCAAATCCTATTTACCTTTTTCAGTTAAAAATGGGTGCGAAGAACAGATATACTGTTCATCGTCTTCCTAAAATTTTTCCCAAGGTCAAAACGATAGGGCAAATGCAAATTAAGGGTTCAATTGGTCAATTCAAGGGCTTTACAATAAGATGGCAAGGACAAATTGGTAATCTCAAGAGCTCTCATTGGTCAAGCCAAGTAATTATGCCACGTGGATGAGTGAAAGCACAAGAGGAGGTTGATTTTTACACTGGAAACACTCACATAACTAGCACAAGGACGTCACATCAAAGGAATGACAGCTTAGCAATCCGTATGTGCATCAATTTGATCCAATGGCTCAAGATCACTTACCAATGATTGATGGAATGAATGGCAGAGATTAGAAGGAGCGTGTGATGTAAGGAAGACCTAGAAGCTTCATTGAGAGGCTATAAATAGTCCCCTCACTCTCACACACTAGCATCTATTTTTACTCTTAATTTTCTAGTTTTTAGCTTAAAAGTTTTTAGTTTAATTACAGTTTAATTCCATTGTAATTTTCATTTTAGTTGTGTAACAAAGCTTCTCAGATTAATGAAATTTTTTTTTGCTTTCATAAGTCTCTACTTGCATTTATAAATGTTTATTTCATAAGTCACTTGTACTAATAAGCTCTCATAAGCTCATTTTCAGCTCTCATGAGTCTATAAGCTCATGATTTGAGTTTAATTTAGCCTTAATCACACTTAAATCATTCAAACAGTTCAAGTTACCTTTCCTTATTGGATATTTTGAGCTTTTGGAAGGGGAGCTAACCATGGATGAGCTCCCATGGACTATTCTAGCTTTTCCATAAGGATAATATAGAGCTTGTAGCTGCTTAATTGAACATAAGCTTTTGTTTAGCTAAAGCAAATAGTAAGTTTTCATTTTTAATCCTTTGTCATTTTAAATTCTAGCTTAATTTTTTGGTTAATTGCTTATCAGTTCATCTTAACTGCTAATCTAGTTTGCTTATCTGAGCTTATTTGTGTTTAATATTAGTTAATCATTTCCTTTTATCTGTATTTAGCTTGTGTAGCTTAGTTTATAGTTTGCTATTCAATTTTTCATTAAAGCCATAAATACTAAAAATATAGCTAGCATAAGTTTAGATTTTAGATTATAGCTTAATTGATTAAGGATTTATTTTTATTAAGCTTGATATAAGCTATTTGTCATCTGGAATTAAGGATTTAATCATTAAATTTTAAATAGCACAAGTAAATGGAATCTGTCATATGGATTAAGGAGTGTTTGGATTTAGCTTGTTTGACCTAAAAAAGTCAAAAGTATCTTATGTTTTCATTTTGGATAGATAGATTATCTTATTTGTTTAGGTTTTGAGTTAATTTGAAGGATTAGATTTAGCTTAAATTCAGTTTATGGCTTATCAAATTGTTCTCAGCACCAGGGGAATTTTCACCTTTTCTTTGCATAGTAAAATTTAGATCCAAGCTTTTGTAAGCTTGGTGCTTGCTTGTTTTGTGTTCAAGTACACTCAAGATGCGTGACTAGTGCAGCATTAAGGGGACCTGCAAGTTTGTTTTGCACCCTTACTATTTGTATAAGCAGTAGTAACCTCAATTACTACTACTGATCTTAAGCTTCAATTAAGCCAAAATTTTAGTAGTTTTTAATCTTTCAGTTGATAGCCCACTTGGATGAATTTGTTGCAACAAATCTTCACGACTTTCCTCAGTGAAAACATTGTAGACATCAATCATGTGATTGATTCTTATGAGGTCCGTTTGAATAGCTTGAAGTGTCATTCTCATGTTCAAGAATTAGTCCATTCATTAAACTAAATAATAAGCTCTCGAAAATAAGGGTGCTCAAGACTTAAAGAATAAGCCGAGTAGAAGACTCATGACACCCTTTTAGCATTCTAATCAAGCATAAGCAAGAAATAAGCAACCGAATAAGTAAAACAAGAAAAAAATGAAATAAGCAAAAGCTTATTTATATAAGCTTAGATTCAATCAATTAAGCTATAGGATAATCTTACTTGAAATAGAAAATAAGCTATGAAAACAATAAGCTCAAAAGAGCTTATTTCAAAAATAAGCTAAAAAAAGAAAAAGAAATATTAAGACAAGAGGAATAAGCACTTAAACAATACCAAACTTTATTAATAAGCCAAATAAGATCTTTTACAATAAGCTTGAATAAGTTAGAAAAGCTTTTACAAAACTTGAAATAAGCTACAACTAAATTAAGCTAGAACTAAAAAAAACTATACTAAAAATTAAGAGTAAAAACTAAATTCCTAACACCTCTCAACAGCTGTTGCGTCTGGTATTTATAAATGCATCGGCAAGAGTGATATTGATATGAAGTTGTTTAAACATTTGCCAAAATTTGTGAATTTGAACATCATCCTTTTCTTTTTGTTTCTCTTGGTTCATTCTAGACGGATAAGGGATATTCGGGTGACGAGGATCCCTTTGATGAATCACAAAATTTCTTTGTTTAGCTTTTTGGACTAGAGGAGGTGGGACCTTAATGGTAAACTCACCATGTTCCGGGTCCGTGAAAGTCTCCTCTACACGTTCATCCTCCTCCGGATTAATGAATGGAGGAGGCATAGGAACGGAAGGTTCATCAAGAACAAGACCACTTCGAGTGGTAATGGCTTTCAATTCACCTTTTGGGTTAGCAACGGTGTTGCTCGGGAGAGATCCCGTACCCGAGGTAGAAGCGGTATTCATTTTGATAAAGTTACCTAGCATACTTTCAAGCCTTTGATTCGAAGTAGCCAAGTTGTTCATTTGAGTTTGCATTGAATTGATCTTGTTTTCATTAATCCTGATGTAGTTTGTTAATTCTTGCGGTAAAGCAACCGGAGGTTGGGTATTAGGGGCTTGATAATTTTGAACCTGATTCTGATTATGATTAGCACCCTGGAAAAACTGATTTCTACCCTGATTGTTACTTTGGTTGTTTCCTTGATTCCGGTTTTGATAAGGCTGAACCTGGTTGTTTTGATTTTGATTGCTTCGGTTTTGATTTTGATTCACATTAAACCCTGGTGGTCCGAGATAATTGTCCGAACGATAGCTAAGCAGATTGCGGTTACCTTGAGGTTGGTAGGAATTACCACCTTGATTGTAGGCTCCCACAGCATATACGTTCTGATTTTGGCCAACGGTGGCTGGACAATCATTGTAAGAATGAGGACCACCACAAGTCTCGCAACTCGGTGTTACGGTATTAACTTGTTGGTTTGTTTGAAGCACTCTTGTTAAGTTCCTATTCATCTCTTCCATTTGAAGCTTAAGGGATGCTATTTCTGGATTAGAAGAAGTGATAGAACTCGATGACTCATTCCGTTGAGCGGAAGTATCCCAATCATTGTGATGGGCGGTCATATTTTCGATGAGATCATAGCACTCTTCGGGGTGCCTTTTCATAAAGGTCCCGCCAGCAGCTGCATTGATGGTATCACGATGCCTTAATGTTAACCCGTTATAGAAGGTATCTATTTGAGTCACGGGTAACATGTTGTGGTTAGGACATCGATCAATTGAAAGCTTATAACGTTCCCAAGCTTCGAACAACGACTCATCGGGTCTTTGACGGAAATTTGTAATATCATTTCTCAACTTGGTCACCATAGAGGGTGGGAAGTATTTTCCGAGAAATATTTTCGCCATTTGGTCAAAGGTGGTGATAGAATTCCTTGGCAAACGATCAAACCATTCGGCGGCACGATGTTGCAAGGAGTAAGGGAAGAGATATAGACGAAGTGCGTCATCGGAGACCCCATTCACTTTCATACTTTGGATGACATGCAAAAACTTGTCAAGATGATTGTTGGCATCATCACCCGATCCACGAAATGGACACGGATTTTGAACTTGTTAAATCATGTCATTCTTAAGTCCAAAATTAGTTGCCTGAATTGCAATCGGGGCAATTGGTCCACCCCGACCATTCAAAGTTGGTTGGCACAACTCCTCTATCGTTCGAAGGTCGGGAACTGGTAAACCACCTCCCGCAGGAGGTAGTCCGTCATCACCGTTTCCGTTAGCGGCCATGTTAATTTCCTCAAAATTGTTCAAAAGATTAAGATCAACATGAGTCCTTCTTCGAATTGTACGTTCGGGATCTTCGAGAGGTGGAAAAAGATTCCTAGTCGAAGATCGAGTGCTCATGCACTAAAAAGAAAAAAAAGAAATTATACTAATTAATTTTTTTTAGTTTTTCAACAATTGATTCACAAAGATTTATTTTAATAACGGACAATGAGATAAGACAACTTAAACCTAATAATCAACAAGCTTCACGGTAGCTCTCTAAAAGAAAAACGCACAAAGGAGCGGAGGAGTAGGAAAGCGCGAAGCTATTAAAAACCTTCTCCTTTAGGGTCGTAGTTCCTCGGAACAACCCTCCTTATACCCCTCTTATAGTTTGTTTAACTTTCAAAGGTGAGCCGTACCTCGCAAGTGACACAAAAGGCAAGTTTTTGATCTTTGGTTTGGGAACTTATTAATGATAATACTCAAAGTTGAGAGTATTATATAATTGATTCATTTTATTTATATATAAGGACAATTTTTTATATTTTTGATTTTTCTTGTCTTATATATATAATAATAATAAAGAAAAAGAAAATCTTTTTGTATTTTTTTATTTTTATAAGAAAATAAGCAAAATAACTTCACACGGAAGGATCTTCAAAGCACTAATTGTCAAACGTCGGAAACGACAATCGTCTTACACTCCTCCTCGGCAACGGCGCCAAAAATTGATTTCTGGCTTTAGGTATATATAAATAATAATACTACTTATATTACCCAAACCAAACAAGTGACCCTTGAAAAGGTTTAAAGAAAGAAAATCAATGAAATCCGAGTAGTATATGATATTCCCGGGTCGTTTTTCCCAACGAGGAGTGCAATGGAAAGTCGAGAGTCGGTTTGATATTTGATGTTTGAATAACAAAGATTTTGATTGGATTTTCTAATTCTATGGGAAAAATCAGTAAGGCACACTAAAAACAAAAGTTATTAAAGCTAAAACTCTAAAAACGAAGAAAAACGATAACGGGACCAGAATCGTTTCTTTAAAAATTACAAACTCTTCAATTTACTCAACTTAAGCAAAATTAATTTTTTAACAATCCTAAATGATAAAGAAAATTTAAAAAATATTATATTTTTTGATTTTTTTTAATAATATTTTATGAATTAAAAACAAATTTACACTAAATAAAAGATTAAAAATAGTAAACTAATTTGGAAAAATCTGAAAAATTTATGAAAAGTAGCTTGAACAGTGCTAAATCTGAGAAAAATAAAAGGGAGAAACCAGCTTATCACAATAAGCCGGGAATAAGCCAAAAAGGGCTTATAGCTAAACTGACTAAAAAAGGTTAAAAGATTAAAGTGTGCAAAGGAAAATAGAAAAGACCCAAGGGCACGTTTGGTAGCAGAGTGTGTGTTAAAATGCTTGGTTGAGGGTGGTGAGGTCCAAGGTTCGAGCCTTGCTCACCTTGGACTTCCCACTTTCCCAAACATTTTTATTTTGCAAAAAAATTTTATGGAAAAACTTTATACAACTAAAATAAGCAATTTTTGTGAAGGAATTATTTTTAAAACACTCAAATAAGCTCAGAAATAAGCTTAAAAAGCTGACAGAATGCTTAACTTAACTAAGTGACTAATGATCTAAACTGTTTGGCATTTCTAAAACTAAATAAGCTAATGAAAGACAAAATAAGCTAACACAGGCTTAAACATACACCTAATAAGCACTTAAACTGAAAATAAGCAAATAAAAAAAGAGCTGAACTAAGCTTAAAATGACAGATTACTTAAAGGCTTTTTAACTTAAAATTTCTAAGCTAAAAGAGCTAATAAGCTTGAATAAGCTCTAACCTAAGCTGAATATGCTAAAAGAACTTAAAACTTAACCTAATAAGCAAGACTAAATCTAAATAAAGCAAATACAATAAGCCAATAAGCTCAGATAAGCAAATAAGCTATTTGGCCAAAACTAAGAACAAAACAGCAAAAGGGGGCACTTTCTAGCTTATTTTTAAGCTAGAAAACAGATCCTTATAGGTTAGTGGCCTATATCACCAAAAAGCTTATGCAATAAGCTACAATAATCCCCAAAGAAAAAGCATTTTAAAATTCATTTAAGCTATGAAAAAACAATGAGAATAAGCTGATTCACACAGACAACAACACTTAGAAATTTTTCAAACTTTTTAAAACCTTACTTTTAAGCCAAAAATAAGCTACACAAACAGATCCTTATGACTATAAGACCACCAAACAGATCAAGATTGGACCTCAAAGAACACATAAAAACTTTCAAAAAGCATTTTAAAATTCAGGATAAGCCATAATAAGCTAATGAAAAAGCTGTTTTGACTGAAAAGACAACAAATTTTGACAGATTTTTGCAAAACACAATCAACACTTGCAGAATTGAAGAGACTTGGTTCTAATTTGTTTTAACACTTCAATAAATACAAAAACACCATAAAAACTCAACAAGCAAAGATCTACACCTATGAACTGATTGAAATACCAAGAACACCACAGATTCACTCTTTAAGTTCTAAAAACTTTGATTTTGAGTTTTAACTCTTAACAACTTTTGAAAACTGATTTTTAAGACTAGTATAAGCTAAGCTAAAATGATTCAAGTGTCAAAACTCATTTTGACCCATTTCACCCATGAAACTGACTAAACCAAACACTCCTTTAAAATCTGATTTTAACATTTAAACTTGATTAAGACTGATTTAAGCTATAACTTGCAAAGACCAAATGGTCAATAAGCTATACTATCAATATTAAGTAGATTTCAACTACAAATAAGCACTAGAATAAGCAAGAACAGATTATGCTACTTTTTAAGCTAAAATGACAAATATTTATAAAAACTTGCACTATTGATTTTTAAACTATAACCTAATTTTTGAAGAGCACTAAACATCTTTTATAAGCTAATATAAGCAGATACCACCAAGGCAATAAGAAGAAATAAGCTATATAAGTAATAAGCCCGTTTACACTAAAAATGAGAATTATGATTCTTACAATGGTCCTTAGCTTTTGAAAGAGAATTAGCATCAAATTCAGCTTATAACCAACCTATAGCTTATCCACATAAGCACTAACCCATGGCCATCCAAGATTTACCATGCTCCAAGTGATATTTTGACAATTTGAATGATTTTAAGTGAAAAGAGTTAAACTTTTTACAAACTATTTAAAGTTTTAAAGCTTTAGTAACAGTCAATATTTGATATCAAAAAGCTTATGAGAACTTATCAAACACTTTTGAAAACACAAAACAATTAAAGACTTGAAACCAGAAATTTGAGACTTAAAAACTTAGATTTTCATTAATTTAAAAATACATTACAAGATTTGAAAGACATAAGCTAAACTACTTTAAGCTGAAAAGACTAAGCTAGATTAAAAACTTGCCATTGAAGGCTTACAAAGGCCTATTTATACTAAAATACTCCTAAGTCTTGCCCTTTGAAGTGTGTTTTCTGCGTGAGGAGAAACAAGAGTGTGTTTCTTATGTAAGGGGAAGTCCAAAATCATCTTAGCCTTCAATCTTGAGTGTCCACCAAGTCAAATGATCTCAACCCTTTATTTGTTCTTCAAAATCTTGACGAATTGAGAGTGAGGGGATGCAACTATCTTGGCATTAAGCCCATGTGAGGTGAGGTTAGATTGGGATGGTGATGGTTATGTCTTGTGTTGCAGGGGGGTGCAGAGAGGAAGAGGTTGAAGACCCTGTTATGGCAATTTGGTGCCAAAATAGGTCGTTTGTTTGAATTACTGTTTTGGTGATAACAGGGTAAAGGTTTGGGGAGTTAACACTTTTGGCCCCTCAACTTGTATGGTCTGATTGCACGGTTCATCCTTTGTGGTGTACAGGTATAAGAAAGTTGGCAATTTCAGTCCCTGAGGTTGTATACATGTATGTCATGGATGGTCCTGTGGTGTACAGGCTTAACAGCCGTTTGGTTTAATTGTTGTTGGGCTGTTAAGTTAGGAGTTGGGCCAGATTTTGGGCTTAAATGGTTAAATAATGGCAATGGGCCATTTTCTTTGTATTAGTCTTCATATAATACCTTAATGGGCTGACCCGGCCCATTAGATGGGTACGGGTTGGCCCATTAAATATTTCTTCGATATCGGCTTCGGTTTTGACTTTGACTTTTCGGGTTTGACTTTTTGGCTTTGACCTTGACTTTTTGCGCTCTTTCCATTCCGTGCTCGGTTTTGTTGTTTTTGGCTTCGTTTTTGTCATTTTCTTAGATATCCGTTACCTGCACAATACAAATGCAAAACACACAAATACAATGTATTCTTGGTATGTTTTTAGTCTTTTAAGCACGTTTCCTAGGTAAATGGTATGTGTAATTAAGCACATACCAGAACACGATCACTTAAACGAACGAATATTCTTGTTCATGTTCGTTTATTAAGAAATATGGTTGTTCGTGTTTGTTTATGTTCGTTCATTAAGACAATAAACGAACATAAACGAACGAATATACACGGGTGAATTTAAATAAACATAAAATTTACAAAAATATACACAATATTGTGTTTTATTAGTGTTGTTTTGTTTAAGTAAAGCAATTTTAAGTATATAATAAAAAATTAAAAAGATACGACAGAATAACATAAGCATATACATGATCATAAACGAACGAGTAATCGGACGTTTACGAACATAAATGAACGGATAAGACTTTTGTGCATGTTCGTTCATTTAACTAAACGAACGTAAAATGTTGTTCATGTTCGTTCATTTAATAAATAAACGAACATAAACGAACTTTTTACCGAACGGTTCACGAAATGTTCACTGAACGTTCAGTTCGTTTACAGCCCTAATAAGGATCAACTAAGCAAGAAAAAAAGATAGGGACTCAATCAGGGATTTCTCCCAAACCACAGGGACGAACCATGTAATTTACTCTAAATTTAACTATTGTTTAATTGTTTATTAAAATTGTTAAACTGCATCTTAAACCATAGTGCTTATTTTAAGTTCTTTGCATATCTTTTTAAGATGGTTTTTCATTAAACAACATTAAAATTATATAAATTTACCTATCGTTAAATTGTTATTTAAACGTTATTTCGTTAAACATCGTTAAAATTATATAAATTAACATATTTTGAAATTGTTTTTATAAAATGGTTAAAGTGCATCTTTAACTATTGTTTTAATTTTAAGTTCTTTGTAGATATATTTAAGATGGTCATTAGTTAAACATCATTAAAATCATATAGATTTACCTATCGTTATTTTGTTTGTTAAACTATATATATATATATATATATATATAGGATAAAGATCAAATAAAAAGACAAATATTCGTAAGAAAAATAAAAAGACTTATTTTTTTTAAAAAGTTCTTAAAAAATTCTGAAAAAATTCCACAAGATCGTGTATGTTGGTGCATGAAAAAGTTGTAAAGGAAGTTTTTCTAAAAGTGGATAGTTTTGCCGAAAAATTTTTATTAAAAAAAACGTTTGTGCATTAAATCGGTTTTTTGTGCATCAATTTTTTTTTTACCCAACTTCTTTTGACTTTTTGCATCAAAATTTTATTGCGCATCAAACT
Source organism: Tanacetum coccineum (assembly GCA_026074375.1). Lineage (NCBI taxonomy): Eukaryota > Viridiplantae > Streptophyta > Magnoliopsida > Asterales > Asteraceae > Tanacetum > Tanacetum coccineum. Next base: position 67,064 of record BQNB010000210.1, read on the forward strand.
ATAACAAGTCGAAAAATTTGTGCATCAAAATTTCTTTTTTTGCGCATTAAAAAAACGTATAAAAACTCAAAATTAGAAAAAACTTCTTTTAAAAAAGTTTTATGCACCAACATACCTGATTTAATGGAATTTTTTTGAAATTTTTCGAGAACTTTTTAAAAAAAAAGTTTTCTTTTTATCCTTCTCACGAATATTTGTCTTTTTATTTTAACCTTCTTATATATATATATATATATATATATATATATATAGAGTAAAGATCAAATGAGAAGAAAACTTATAATGAGAATGATAAGAAGAAACCACAACCACACATTTCAGATGCACCTACAAAAATGCATGCATCTCTCCTTAAAATTCTCCTTCCTATTTAAAATGTGTGGCTAGAAATCCTTCTTATTCTTCTCATTATATACTTTTTCTTTCACGTGATCACCTTCCCTATATATATTATAATATATTTTATATATTGTAGGGATCCAGTGAGAAATAAATTAAAATAAAAAGTGGTGAGAAGTGACTAAAACCACACATTTAAGATGCAACGACTTGCATTTTTATTTATTTAGATGCATCATTTTGAGTTTTGAAAATTAATTTGATATGTAGATGGTACAAATTGATTTTTATGATTTGGCATATGTTAGAGGAAAAAAACAAGAGAAATCATGAAATGCATCATAATATACGTATATGCATCTACTTAAAAGCTAAATAACACATGATGGTGTATTTATAAGGTCATCTAAGAGTATAGAGATGATCTTAATTTAGTCGATGCATCTAGGATATACGGTTATAGTTACTTTTATCCTTCTTATTTTAAGAACTTTCTCTTTGATCCTAACTATATATTATATATATATATTATATATATATATATTATATATTATATATATATATATATATATATATATATATATATATATATATAAATATATACATATATAGTAGAGGATCCATAAGAAAGTAATATTATTAAAATAAGAAGTGGTACGAAGTGACTAAAACCAACAAATTGAGATGCATTAACTTTTCATTAGATGCATTTCTATTCATCTAGATGCACCATATTGAGTTTCGAAAGTTAATTTAATGTGTAGATGGTGCAAATTGATTTTCATAATTTTGACACATGTAGAGGACCAAAAAACAAGAGGAATCATGAAATGCATCTAATATACGTATATGCATCTAATTAAAAGCTAGAAAACACATTATGATGCATGCATCTAAGATTATAGAAATGCATCTAATTTAAGTCGGTGCATCTCGTATATGCGGTTATAGTTATTTCTTATCCTTCTTATTTTAAGAAATCTTCTCATTTGATCCTAATTCTATATATATATATATATATATATATATATATATATATATATATATATATATATATACATATATATTTTTATTTTTTTTTTTAATTTCTTATATTTTATATTATATAGAGGAAGTGTTAAAATAAAAAGGCAATAATTTCGTGAGAAGAATAAATAGAAATTTATTTTAAAAAAGTTCTCGAAAAATTCTAAAAAAATTTCATTAAATCAGGTATGTTGGTGCATAAAACTTTTGTAAAAGAAGTTTTTCTAATTTTGAGTTTTTATACGTTTTTTTAATGCGCAAAAAAAGAAATTTTGATGCACAAAAAAATTTTGATGCACAAATTTTTCGACTTGTTATAGTTTGATGCGCAATAAAATTTTGATGCAAAAAGTCAAAAGAAGTTGGGTACAAAAACGAATTTTTGATGCACAAAAAAACGATTTAATGCACAAACGTTTTTTTTCATAATTTTTTTTCGGCAAAACTATCCACTTTTAGAAAAACTTCCTTTACAACTTTTTCATGCACCAACATACACGATCTTGTGGAATTTTTTCAGAATTTTTTTAAAAAAATAAATTTTTTTATTTTTCTCACGAATATTTGTCTTTTTATTTGATCTTTATCCTATATATATATATATATATTACTTCATATCTCTTCAAATATTAAGAGATTAATCCATTTGGAGTAGTGCCTAGGTTACCGGCTTAATACGCCTACTTTTTATATTGTTCATAAAACATGCACGCAAGCCAGGAAATGCCGACACTTATGGTGTGTATAATATAATCGTATGCGGATGCTATATGGCAATGCACGAGTGAAAATTTTTGTTTGACAAACTCACCAATTTACCTAATTACATAATCAATATTTATGTTGAAATATGTAAAGAATGCATCTAAAACACTAAAAAGGCATTTCTTTGTTTGCCTTCAAGTGAGGCTTTATGGCGTAAATGGGTATGTATTATTGAATTTGTATTACTCTTTCCCACCGTCAACACACATAGAATTAAAGTATCAATATATGTTGTGTTGCCTCAAGTGATTTATAGGATTTTTGTGACGTACAAATTTGTTATAAACTGGGTGACGCGATGGTTTTAGGATTGCGGCTGAGACTTGATACAAAAATAAAAAGCAGAAAATCAATTACTCGTAACAATTAGCAGAAGGTATATTAGGAATAATATTAAAATTTGATTCCGTTTTTAAATTTAGATACAAGTGAACCAATCCCATGTTTAAATACTACTAATATAATTTTATAGATAATGAGATGTACACAAATGAAAGTAATTCACAAACAGAGGTTATGATTGAATGTAAAACTACCCATATTAAATCAATTTACAGTTGTTGACCCTAGAAAACCTCCACCACATTGTCCATCGTTCCCTGAATAACGTTTACCCAAGAAAGCGATCGTAATATGTGGTCTCGGTCTTTTAAAACCGATTATCATCAAGTGTTGTTTCATGTATAGCGTTGTTTTGGAAATGATAAGAAAGTGTATGCTATCGAGTAATGATGGCAATCTCATACAATACGTTCATGCCGGTGCCTACACGTCACCGGCCAAAAGCAACCTCGCTCTTTTCCATTTTACTCTTATTAACGATAAAAAAAAAGGTTATTCGGTAAGAGGAATGGTGAATTCGAATGTTCGATAAAAGAAATCCAAACTAAAGAATTATTAATCTTAAGTTGTTCACAAGATCCTGTAAAGAACTCTAGTTAGATAAATTGTAAACACAAAGAGATTTCACCGATGACAGTTGATGAATATGGTGGTAAATTGTGTCTTTCAAACAAGGCAACACCAACGAAATTTTCCTAGGGAATTTACAGGTCCACGCCCACTAAAGACCTTCATCTACTAAATCTCTAGTGTTTTGTCTCGAGGTGAAACCTCTTTAATTAGTAGTGCCGTTGTGAAAATGGGGTGGGCTAAATCTTCATATGTAGCATAGAAGCGGAAGTTTGGAGTACATTGTGACGACGACAATGGAAGTGAGTGGCTGGAATTTGAGTCGCCTCTAAGAAAGGAAAAGACAATGCAATATATCTGGATTAATTACTTCATTCGTCTCAAAATAATTCTTCCCTTTTGAATTTTTTTAATTATTTTTTTTATCAAATTTAATCTTTAATATTCTTTTTTATTTTATATAATATTTGATAAAAAGTATACCAATAAAAAATACATTTAATAACTATTTTTTTCATATATTTTACATCAAGTATTATATAATACAAACGAAAATATTTAAGATCAAAATCGAAAAAAAAAATCAAAAACTCAAAAGAGGACAATTATCTTAAGACGAACGAGTATCCAGTTGACGATTTGGATTTCTTGTTAAATATGGTAGTAAAAGTGTAAAACAATTGTGAGTATTTTGGTAAAGGGTATAGTTGTCTTATAATTTTTTTTAAATATACTTATAATTTTGTTTATATTATAAAACTGTGAAACGAAAAACACGGAATAAAAAATATAAAGTTTAAAACGTCAAAAATATTAAACTGACAAAAACTACGGAATAGAAACTGATAAAAAGTTGTGTTGCACTATAAATAGGATGACAAAAAAATATTTTATGTACTTTTTGGCGGGCCAGATGGTACCAATAATAGAATTCTTTACGGTACCAAAAAGGTACAAAACATTTCATTTGTGTTTACACAAAGAGATGCGACAAGATCCAGGGGGTACTACTATTGGTAACTCTTTACACTTGTGTTTACACGTCACCGGCCAAAATCAACCTCGCTCTTTTCCACTAAAAAGAGGTACAAAACATTTCATTTGTCACATATCTTTACAGTACAACACATTTTTTTATGTCTCGTATTTTTTAACAGTTTATTACTTTTAACTTATCAAACTTTATATTTTTTATTTCACACTTTTCGTTTCACTGAGTTAACACAAAAACCAAAAGATAAATTTGTATATCGTACCTCCCCTAAATCTCAATTGTACCCCCTTGGTTTTTTCGGTTTTTTTTGTATTCCTTATTTTTTTTGTATTTTTTATAATTTTGTATATGTTATAAAACTGTGACACGGAAAAAACGGAACGAAAAATATAAGGGTGTGTTTGGTAGAGGGGTATCCCACTGTTTCTTTAAAATGAAGTTAAAATTTACATGTTTGGTTCTTGCTTTTGAAATAGTCAAAGGGTGTTGAATGATAGAATTCATACCACTCTATATTAGTAGGAATTCATAATCTTTACTGACACATACATGCAACATAAAATCTCAGCCACGTAAATTTGACTTATTCCTTATTATTGCATTGTTCTTTTTCATATTTTATTTGAAAAAGTATTTTAAAATATTTTATAAATTTATAAACAAAACTTTTTTATATATAAAATATTATATTCTCTCTCCTAATCTTATTTCAAATCCATACAAAATCTTTCAAACCTTTCCCAAATCCTAATACCACTTGTAAACCAAACGGACCCTAAAGTTTAACAGGTCAAAAGTATGAAACTGTCAAAAATTACGGAACAAAAACTAATAAAAAACTGCGTTGCACTGTAAAAAAGGGTACAAAAGGAATCTTTTATACCTTTTTGACACTATTCATGGGCCAGGGGGTACCAATAGGGGTAGCCGTCTTTATAACCTATCCTATATTCACGTTCTTAACGGAAACAATAATGCAATGTCGATGATGATGGATGTGACAATAGGGGGCTTAAAAAGACATAAGTACATATCTCTTAACAACTACTATAATCATGATTGTGACGACACTTGAAGTCATTTGGTACTACTGTCCTATCACTTGTCCGATCAACAAATATTAAACGGTTGCGCATTCAACAAATATTAAACAGCCTGAATAAATGATTTTATCATTGTAGCGTCATACCATTTTTTGTTAATTGTCATGTCAGTTCTAATATAACTAGTATATATGTTTAATGTGCATAAGAACATGTCTGTACAAATTAAGGCTGTAAGGAATAAATTAAGGCTGTAAGGAATAGGGTGAAACTCACCGAAAGAAACCCAACTCATCGAGGGGAGTACTATGCCAGTTGACACAACTCGCGCGTGAGTTGGCTTAAGATAGGTGAACCACTCACCTCAGTGTGTGGTTCACCTATCTTAAGCCAACTCACGCGCGAGTTGTGTCAACTGGCATAGTACTCACCTCGATGAGTTGGTTTATTTCGGTGAGTTTCACCCTATTCCTTACAGCCTTAATTTTGTTACAGAATGTTTCTTTTGCAAATTAAACAATACATAGTTATATTAGCACTCTGACATCAATAACAAAAAATGGGTATGACGCCGCTACAATGATAAATTCCATTTATTCAGTCGTTCAAAAAACAGTATATAAAATACCGTTAAGCAGTAAGTGGGTAAAGTCCCGATGGGCTAGGGTTTAACAAGATCACCAATGCTTTAATCTCTAAGATAGATTATAATTAATCTAAAAGGATGCTTTATGCGGATGCGTTAATTGTGACAGGATTCAACGTATCTAGGTCTTAGAATGATGTCTCGCCAAAGTCTTAAGAATGATATGCCGCTTTGAGATAAGCATTCATTGCACTAAACAAACAAACCAGCATTTAAATTGGATTTAATATGGCTAATACGGTTTTTTTTCATTTGGCTTGTACCCCTCTTTTATCTTCTGATTATTGTTTTGCATGTTTATTGTGTATTGAATTGATATTGTCACCACTAAACATGTGCCAGTCTCTCAGGCTGAAAACCCCCTATCATTAGAAACGTATAAAGCATAGGTTTAACCAGTAATTAGAACTAACCTGCATCTAGATTAACTAAAATACTGATAGAATATAAGGTTAACGACCTCGCTCTTAGTGTTCGACACCCTACTTACCACGAAACTCCACCTGATCGGGTACACTGCCCGTTAAAGTGTTGTTTTAGGATAAGTCGGTTAAATATAAATTTAAAACTTGGTAATCAATAAATTGACCCTACACGACAGCATATCAAGTTTTTGGCGCCGTTGCCTGGGAGTGAAAAAGTTTAACCTTTAATTTTATTAGTATTTCTAACCCTTAATTAGCCTAGATTAATTAGTATAATTTAATTCAGTTTGTATTTAATTGCATTGAGTGTTTAACTGTGTCTTTAAATTCCCGCATTATTTAAATTGTTTTTCTAAGTACTTTGTTCTGAAAGATCATCTAATAAGCCGTATCCACCAGTTGGATACGACGTATCAAACCTTCTACTCAGACAACGTATTGATTGTTGCAGTCTAAACAACGTATCTATTCTTCTAAACAATACGCCGTATTCTATACACTCAATACGGCGTGGCAAGAGGGGATATTATGAAACTGAGGACGATAGCTTCACAGACCTCAAAACAGAATACCCAGCTATAGTCTTTGATGATATATCCGATGTAGCATCCTCACGTGAACCTACGGTAAGTCCTCTTGACAATAACGAAATCGACTTTAACATTTCATTTGATGAATCCAACGATGAAGATTACATGATAGTTTATGATGAAAATTCCTTTTCTTGTAAAATAATTTCTGTCGATAATTTAAAAACGGATTCGGAAAATAGAAATGATAAAATTAACATACCGTCATCTCTGTCACAAGAACCTACAATTGGTTATTTTGACAATTTAGACTTCTTTAAAAGCTTTGAGAATGAATTCCCAGCCATCGTTTATAATGATCTAAAATCTAAATCTGACCCACTAAATGAACCCTCTATAAGTTCTCAACATATCAAAAAATTTAAAACGTCATTGTCCGAATATGATAAAATAAACAAAAACGTTTTATGCCCTAATGACTCTTTTTCTCTAAATGTAATTTTTTCTAATAATTCAAAAACGATCAAGGACAATGATGACAATATCAATATAACATGACTTTCTGGAAGTAACATTGACACTAAAAGATCAAACGAACTTTCGGAAACCAATCATGATAAAACCAATAAAGCTTTCAACGAAAATTTTCTTATCATAACATTGGATGCCATTAAATCTGGATACGGCGTATAGGTTGTGATCCCCAAAATATCCCTATACGACGTATCCATTATTTTGGATACGGCGTATAGGTTGTGATCCCTTTTTATACGGCGTATTTACCTACGGAACTAGCGTTTTTTATACCACTAATAATTATTATACGGCGTATTCGTATACCTAATACGCCGATCTACCTAGAAAGAAAGTTGTTAAATAAATTATTAATTCTGTGTACTGACTCGTGATCTTTTTACAGATATGGGCCTCCATTTACCACACATGGTTGATTGCTGACATTGAAGACAAGTATCATGGACCCAGTGATACGCTGCACAACCCTCCCTAGCCACTCAAGATCCCTCAAAGGATTCTTGTTTCATTTCTCATGGAGATCAATACATTTCTATCGTCTCTCTCACTCCGAGTTAGACGATATTGAAAAGGTGGCAGTTTGCTCCAGCCTCCGACTACTAAAATCCAAAAGTGCACTATTGAGTCTAGAGCCTTGAGATCATCCATAAATCTCGTTAGGACACTAATACAAACTACGCTTGCTCATCACACACTGTGATTTCAAGTAAAATTTTAAGAGTCCTACGCATTATCCTCGTGGTACTGCCAGAACATCCGAGTGATACGAAAGTACTCACAATGAAGATGGAAATCCTTCTAGAGCCAACATCAAACAAGCTCTTGGTAGGTGACATGTGAGATCCACTATGGATTAAACTTGTGACAAATGGAAAGCAACGATGGTGCGATTCTTTATGAATCAAACTTGTTCCAGGCAGTGAATTGACGAATAGTTTTTGAAAAACCTTTTGATGTGCTCAACAACTGATTTTCGAGCACGTTGACTGTGCTTGTCTTTCAAAACAAATGAGTTTCTGATGAAATTTGATTTTATGATATAAAACTGTCGATCTGTCACAAAAACTCTTTTCTGAGTGACACGCGCCTGATGTTCAAATCAATTTTTCATTAATCAGTGGGTTTTAATTCACTGTTTCACTCACTTCGTGCCTTGTCTACTTTGAGATGCTCCGGTTTGAAAACGGCTAGCGCAGCTGCGAAACCATGTCAAGGAGATTCTTCAGAATTCTACATGATCACAGGCAATATTTATACTGAATAATGGGGAACCGTGGTTCTTGCAACCTTATTCAACGAAAGTGAACAAAGACACTTTCGTTTGTTTATCACTAAGAATTTCTTGCAGGAAATTCTCGGCGGTAGACGGTAGCAGCTGATGATATGAGACATGTCAATTCACATCCCCATGCTCACACTTCAAACTCATTACTAAATACATGATGATAGCTGAAAGACCTACAACACAGCTTCCGCAACTTTGATGCATGCTATTATGATCCAGAAAAGTGTGAGCATGCGGGTCCGAAGGTCACAACATCACATGAAGGCAATACTCCACAACAAGGATGATCAAGAGATTTAAAGTATATGATGATCTCAAAGAAAGCTCAAAGATCTCACAAGTCTAAGGAACAAAGCTCAAGGATCACTACATAATGTACAAAGGAATCAAAGAATAAAGAATCAAAGACTACAAGCTAAAGTCAGAAGATCAAGACTTAAAATGCTAGAATTCAAATTGTATTTTCAGGGGTGACCTCCCTTACGGGGAGATTGTTAGGTTTAAGAAAAAGACTCGGTCACCCCGTGTATCGTCTAGAATAGCATAGTTCGTAGTTTAATCGTAAGCGTATGACTCATGGTATTGGGCCGGGTCATTTACCCATTTTTAAGCCCATACCATAGCCCATTAGGGCATCTAAACACATGTATTTATACCCCTTTCCAGCCATGGGAAGGGGTTGGTTGTTCATTTGATAATACACACACTTAAAGGTGTTTTCTCTCACTAGACTAGTCACTTTCTCTCTCTAGAAATTTGGCCAACCCATCATTCCTAAGCTTGTATTGTGATATCCAATATACTACAATTGGTATCAGAGCCCATGGGATGATTAGATAGATTGTGTGTGCGTTTTCTTGGTTAGTTTAGATCAAAAGTTTGGTTTTTGAAGGTTTATGGTCTTTTTCTTGACACTCTTTGATTCTCACGTTTGTGATGTTAAAGTTAGTGTTTTTATAGTTGTTATAACCTTCTAGGATCAAGTTGTACAAAAGAAACCAAGCAAAAACGTTCAAAAGGGTGATTTTTAGGTGTTTTTAGGTGAAAAAGTTCGTATTTTTCTTCACTGCGTTTTGCCTCTCTGAGACATTCTTGGTTGCGTTTTGCCTCAAATAGTACACTGCGTTTTGTCAGGCACACACTAGGCACGAGTTCTTGTAAACATTATGAGTTCATAATAAGACATGAGTTTATTCTTCTTTTAGGTAACCGTGCCTCGTAAAAATACTAATGATCACCAAAACACAAAAAGCTACATTCCAATAATTTCACATGAATACACCTCACCTTTGAGAGAAATGCTTATAAATCTTGAAAATCGTTGCATTTATGAAGGTCGAGTAGTTTTTCCAGATTTTGACGACGTGGTTTATGTTGAGTTCATGTTTAGTCATATTAGGTTTGAGTGTCTTCTTAAAATCAATGAACAAATCTGTCTACATTTTATCCTCCAATTCTATAGTTAAAACCGAGTCAACTATACTTTAGAGGGTCAAATGATAATCGAGTTTGTCATCGAAAACCGATTCCTCTCTTACACAATTGAAGAATTTGGTCAAATTCTTAGTATTCCCTTTGATGGGGCTTGCTCTTTTACCGACAAGTGGTCACTTGACGACTTGCGATATAGTGTTCCTACGAGCGGCCCCTATCAAACCAACCCACCTTGTCTCGATGAAATCAAAAACTATATTCAAGAGGAACCCGAGGGTCCGGTCACTCGTATCCGTCATGACAAAGTCATTGATGTTGAAGAAAACCAAATTTTACCTCGTGAAATCGTCTCTATAATGAAAAATTGGGTCGAAATAATTCGAGAAAATGTATTTTGTTTGGGAGGTAATCGGGATCATGTCCCCGCGTGTCTTTGTCACATGCTCTATTGTATTGCTAAGTCCGAGCATTACAATCTTGCATATTTTATTGCAAAACGCATGAAGTTTGTCACTAAACAACCTCGATTAATTCTACCATACGGTATGTTATTAACCCAATTGTTTAAGTATGTCATATCTGTAAATCCTGAGTTGTCAAACGATCATTATGTCTTGTACGATCGTGTCATGTATCCTCTTGCCGCTCAACAAGAGCAAAAGACTCGAAAGGATTATGACACGAAAAGAGGTCATCACTCTACTTCTTCTTCATCCGCCTTCGGTCAACCATCCTCCTCTCATCTCAACGATGATGATGATGGAAATGACGAAGGGACCTCGCGTGCAAGCACTCCTTCTGCCACCCGTTTTGTCAATTCATTATCAAATGATATTCCTCGAGTCTTTTCAAACCCACCAAATATCGACCCTAACTTGGAACCTTTTTATACTCGTCAAACCAAAATTCTCAACCGTCAAGTTCAATTGAGAGATGAGCAACGTGGTGGATTAAGGTCAATCGGGAAGGGGATCAAGAACTTGTTGAAAGGGAAGAAGAAGAAATGAGCAATTTGGATAATTGCTATAAAACAATATATTTATATTTACTGCTTTATTATGTCTATTGGTACTTACTTTTATTATCTATGCTTAGGAACTTTAATTTATGCTATTTGGTAGGATTTTTAGAAGTTAATTTGGGCAACGTAATTTGCCTTGGATGATCATTCCATTTTATCATCTTAAATTTATTTGCTTGACTTTAACACTTTGTTATTTATCAATCTTATGATCCTATGAATGCTTATTAGTTTCATAGTCATATGCATATAATTGCTTCTCAAATAGTATAGCCTATAATTCCTTTAGATTTGAAAATATAGGAAGTATTAGGCGATTCTTGAGAAAATAGAGTTGGCTGCAAAATAATTTTCATGGATAGCATGATTCTGCACAGGTTTGAAGGTCTGGAAAACTAGAAAAAAATTCGTGTTTCCAGAGAACGGCCCCCATATATATCTGGGACCGCCAATACATTATGGGACCGCCATCAGGATCACGAGAATTTTACTGTGTCTCTTTTGATTTTTTGTGCAGTTGACTATCCACTCTATAACTCAGCTACTTTCCTGCATTTTGCTAAACACTTTTTGGAATCAAACTTTCAACTTCCCATGCTTTACTTCTTTAATCCACTACCTCCAAAATAAATAGTCATCACCCTCACCATCTTCATAATCTTCACAATCATCTTCTTCATTTCTCTTCTACTTCCATGGCCTCCACACAAGCCTCTTCCTCTAACCCCTCTAAGAAAATCAAACTAACCATCATTCCACCTAGACAACTCTTTGTGGACATATCTAGTGATGAAGATGACATTACCACACCTTCTCCCATAACAAAATCTTCCTCTCCATATCCACCAAATGCACCATCAAAAACTCCATCAACCGAAGATACATCATCTATCTTTGGCACTGCTTCTTTCTCATTTGAGTCAAAACCTCAATTTTCACCTCCTACCTCTAATGACACGCCCCCTCCTCAATAATCCAATCCCTTTCTTGATAATATCATGGATGTACCTCCAAGACCTTTAAACCCAATTCCACTCCAAAGTCATCCCTCTTTAGATATCACTCTATCCTTATCCCCAATTACTCCTCTTGATCACATTCTTGATACTCCTTCACCACCTTCACCACAACCACCACCACAACCACCTCTCATGGGTCATCCCATTTACTTCAACACATTTGACTATCATGGGGTCAATTGTCTTTGTTGTTTTCACAACCGAAATCTTATTTTCACTCTTAGGGATGAGATGAACCTAATGTTTGCTCACCTCCTTACCTCTGTTATTGCCTCACCATCTCCACCTCATCCTTAAAACATATTTAATTCCTTCAAATAATGTTTTAACCAACCTTTTGCTTAAAGGCACTATCTATGACTCAAGAATCATCTAACATTTATGAAGTATTAAAACTATTAGTAGTGTTCAATCTTAGTATATCTATGTATTGTAAGAAATTCATATTATCATGCATAAGTTTAATTTACGTATGAAGTTGTTTTGTTATGCATGTAAGAATTTTATCTATGATGACTGGTATGTGTTCAAATACACATACATTTTACCTTTAAAAACGAGCTAAAATAACTAAAAACGGACTTGAAATGCCAAATATATGCTTGTTTTGCTAATTGTATTATGCAGGAACGGATATCTAAGAAAAGGACGAAAAACGAAGCCAAAACGACAAAACCGGGCACGAGAACGGAAAGAGCGTGAAAGAAAAGTCAAGTCAAAGCCAAAAAAAGTCAAAGTCAACTCAAGTCAAAGTCAACCCCGGGAAGTGGACTTGGAATGAGCATCGAAAACCAAACCTGAAAACCTAATTGCCAAAAGTGGGCCCACCCGTACCCACCTAGTGGGCCCAGGTCAGCCCACTTACATAAATTAAATCCTAAAGGCCCATAAACCCTTTTATAATTAAACGTGGCCCAAACAGTTTGATAGGCCCAACTCCTTAAAAGCCCAACAATCAAATGGATGTTAGTGTTATATGGCACAAGGACTATGAGTGTAAGAGCAAAACACACCCTTAGGGGTTAAAACTGCCAATCTCCAAAGTACTATATTCACCACATGGACCTTTCTTGCAAGAAACATATACAAATTGAGGGGTTATTTTTGCCAATACCCAAAACCCTCTCCCCTGCACCCAGATATAAACAAACAGACACACTCACTTCCCGCCAAAAGCCATTAAAACACTGTTCACTGTCTTTTTTTGGCTTATAACCTGCCATAACCATCCAAAACCATCACCACCACTATCCCCACACCCACATGGCCTCATTGACAGCTTGGCAATCCCAAACCATCCTATTGGGCAAGAATTTTCAAGGGTTTTGATTACTTCGACTTGGGCTCCAAGGCTATTCAATGGCCAAGATGATTTTGAGCTTTCTCCTCACCAAGAAAACACAACAAACACAGCACAAGGAAGCTCAAGACCCTAGTATAAGTAGTAGCAGTTTGTAGCCATTTATGGTGTCGAATTTTTGTTTCAAGGCAAAAGCTTGTAACTTAATTTGTAACCCTTTAATATTGTCTTTTAAATATCAGTCTTTTAAATACTTGTCATTTAATTATCTTGTCATTTAATTTTATGCAATTTACATGTTTTTCTTAAATACTTGTCATTTACATATCTTGTCATTTAAATACCTTTGTTAAGCTAATATACAAGTTTTTAATCTATTAAAATCTTATATAAAAGCTGTTTTAATTTTCTGTCAAAAAAATCCAAAAATCCAAAAAGAAAGAAAAAAAAAGTGAATCTGTCAAAGAAGCAAGGAGCATGGTTTATAAGGGATGGCCATTGGTTTAGAGCTTATGGTAAGCACTTAGGAAAGGTTTATAAGCTTTTGGAAAGCTAATTTCTTGCCAAAAAGCATAGGACCCTTTGTAAGTCTCTCTTTTGAATTTTTGCTTATTTTTACTATTCATTTGCTTATTTCTGCTTATTCCTGCTTTTTGTTGCTCATTTATGTTACTTAATGCTTACTTGTCTTTCTTTTATGCTTATATGTCATTTTGTATGCTTTTACCTTAAAACTGCCAAATTTGCCTTGTAAACTGCTAATTGCTCTTGTGCTTAATTTGAGTGCTTATCTTTGTTTGTATTGTGCTTATTTCTGCTTAACCTTGCATGCTTGTTATTTTGTTTTTCAAACTTTTGCTTAAAACTCCAAAAATGAGTTTGAAAATTGGTTAAAAATCCATAAAAGGGGTGTTTGGGTCAAGGGTTAAAAATGGGTCAATTTGTGTAAAAAACATTGTAGGTCATCTTGCCATCTTTGCCCAGCATTTTCTTATGGTTTTTATCTGTTTCTAAAAGACTTTTAAGGTTAAAGGCTGTTTTTAAGTTTTTCTTAAGTTGTCTTATAAACTGTGTTCACAAAAACAGTTTCAATGGGGCTTATTTGATTAAGAATTTAAAATAGTCTTTTGTGTGTTGTTTTTGGGTCAATTTATAGTGTCAAATGCATAGGTTCATGAGTCTTTAGTTTTTCCTTTGTGCTAGTCAAAATCTGTCAACTTTTTTGATTAAGTGTCTTTAAGTCTAAAAGTCTCATTTTCCAAATCCATTTTTCAGTCACTTAAAAGTGTTTTTAGGTTTTGAAAATTTGTGTACAAGCTCATTAGGAGCTTGTGTCCATCTGTTTTAACTTATATTTCATTTTTCAGCTTATTTTCTAGCTTATTGATAGGACTGCACATTACTATTTTTTTTAGAAAAACCAAAAAAAGCCACTCAGTGTGACCAGCCCTTTTCACAAGCATTTTTAATAGCTTATTTGTTTTTCAAACTTTAATCTCTTTACTTTTTTTGATAGCCACTTGTACTAGCTTTAAGCTCATATAGCTCACTAAGCCATAAGGATCCTTTAAGGGCTTAAAAATTAAGCTCAAAAAGATGTCCATTAGGCTGCCCTGCAGTTTTAGCTTAATAGCTTATTTGCTTTTTCTAGCTTATCTGTCTTAAACTCTTAGCTTATTTTTGTTCTTAGCTGCTTAATAGGTGTAGTGTAGGGCATATCTTAGCTTATTTGTCATTTAGTTGCTTATTGTGCTCAAAAACTAGCCAACAGTTTGGCAAACAGTTAGCTCTTTTTAGTTTTAAGTTTTTAAAGCTTAACTGCCACTTTCTTTTGCTTATTTTCGTGCTTATTTTTCTAGTTATAATTTTTTTGTCTTTTTTAAAGTTGCTTATTTTTAGCTTTTTCAAAAAGTTGTAAAAAAAATGGGAATAAAAAACGTTGGGATTAGAGGAGGCCCCAAGTGAGCAAGACTCGAACTCGGGACCTCAACCCCATCAACGAACACTTTATAACAACTCACTACCGCTGTGCTACAATAGCTCATCCGGTAGTGAGTTGCATCACTTAATTTATAAAGGCATTTTAGCCCATTAAGCCCATAAGCTGTTTTCAGCTTATTTCGGCTTATTTATAAGCCCATTTTTCTAGCTCTTATTTTTCATAGAACCAGTACACCTTAATGCACTTTTTTGTATTTTTTCACATTTTTTTATAATCGTTTGATATTTTTTTATCATTTATTTTCTTTTAAACTGTTTTTTAATTATAATAAATTAAATACAAATCAAAAAAATATTTTTCTTTTTAGAAAATTTTATTTTGTCATATTGCACTTAGAAAAAAATAGAAAATCTTTCGTAGGATCATTTTTGCAAAATTTTACTTTTTAAAGAACGGGTTTCGATCCCGATTCTCGTTTTCTCGTTTTTGAACTCAATTTAACTCCGTTTTCGTTCTAGTTTTTTAAACTTCCTTTTTAGTCAAATTAAGTCCATTAAAAGTGAAAAAAATCAGTTTAGGCTTAATTTTGAAAATTTAGGGTTTTTAGTGTGTCGTTTTAGCTTCCCGTTTTCATTTTTAGTATAATTTGTGTAATTTTCTCGTTTTTAGTATAGATTGCTTTATTTTTCCCGTAGATTTAGAAATTCAATCCAAATCTTGTTCTATTCAAACATCAAATACCAAACCGACTCTCGACTTTCCAATTCACTCCTCGTTGGGACTACGACCCGGGAATATCATATTATCATATACTCTCGGTTTCATTGATTTTGTGGATTTTGATCCTTGTTATATATTTATAAGTATTATATATTTATTTATATATAAAAAGGGTTAACAAATCTTCAATCAATTTTTGGCGCCGCTGCCGGGGAGGAGTGTAAAAGCGTTTGTCGTTTCGAAGTTTGAAAATTAGTGCTTTGAAGATCCTTCCTTGTGGAGTTATTTTCTTTATAAAATACAAAAATACAAAAATATTTTTCATTTTCTTTTATTAGTATATTTATATATATATTAAAACCAAAAAAATCAAGAAAATAAAAAATAAAATAAAAAATATTTTTTTTCCTTAATTATCAATAAAAATCATCAAGTTGGTAAAAGAACACCAACATATAATACTTTCAACTGAAGTATTATCCATTAATAAGTTCCCGAACCAAAGATTTAAAACTTACCTTTTGCGTCACTAGCGACGTACGGCTCACCTTTAAAAGTTAATTCTTTTAAAGAGCTACCGTGAAGCTTGTTGATTATTAGGATTAAGTGTCTTGTCCGTTATTAAAATAGACTATGAAAAATTGTTGAAAAAACCAAAAAATTTTAGTGTAAATTGTCTTTTTATAGTTTGAGTGCATGCGCACTCGCTCTCAATCTCAAAATCAAAACCGTCATCAACAACAAGCCCCACCGGTAGTTGTTGAACCTTTTAATTTTGAAGAACCGTTTGACATGGCGGCTAATGGAGCCGGTGGTGCCGGACCACCTCCCGCCGAAGGAGGTGGTTTACCAGTTCCCGACCTCCGGACTATGGAGGAGTTGTGCCAACCGTCTTTAGATGGTCGAGGTGGACCAATTGCTCCGATTGCAATTCAAGCAACGACTTTTGGACTTAAGAATGACATGATTCAACAAGTTCAAAATTCGTGTCCATTTCGCGGACCGGGTGATGATGCCAACAAGCATCTCGACAAATTTTTGCATGTCACCCAAAGCATGAAAGTGAATGGGGTCTCCGATGACGCCCTTCGTCTACATCTCTTCCCTTACTCCTTGCAAGATCGTGCCGCCGAATGGTTTGATCGTTTGCCAAGGAATTCTATCAACTCTTTTGACCAAATGGCAAAAATATTTCTCGGAAAATACTTCCCACCCTCTATGGTGACCAAGTTGAGAAATGATATTACAAATTTCCGTCAAAGACCCGATGAGTCGTTGTTCGAAGCTTGGGAACGTTATAAGCTTTCAATTGATCGATGTCCTAACCACAACATGTTACCCGTGACTCAAATAGATACCTTCTATAACGGGCTAACATTAAGGCATCGTGATACCATCAATGCAGCTGCCGGCGGGACCTTTATGAAAAGGCGCCCCGAAGAGTGCTATGATCTCATCGAAAATATGACCGCCCATCACAATGATTGGGATACTTCCGCTCAACGGAATGAGTCATCGAGTTCTATCACTTCTTCTAATCCAGAAATAGCGGCCCTTAAGCTTCAAATGGAAGAAATGAATAGGAACTTAACAAGAATGCTCCAAACAAACCAACAAGTTAATTCCGTAACACCGAGTTGCGAAACTTGTGGTGGTCCTCATTCTTACAATGATTGTCCAGCCACCGTTGGCCAAAATCAGAACGTATATGCTGTGGGAGCCTACAATCAAGGTGGTAATTCCTACCAACCTCAAGGTAACCGCAATCTGCTTAGCTATCGTTCGGACAATTATCTCGGACCACCAGGGTTTAATGTGAATCAAAATCAAAACCGAAGCAATCAAAATCAAAACAACCAGGTTCAGCCTTATCAAAACCGGAATCAAGGAAACAACCAAAGTAACAATCAGGGTAGAAATCAGTTTTTCCAAGGTGCTAATCATAATCAGAATCAGGTTCAAAATTATCAAGCCCCTAATACCCAACCTCCGGTTGCTTTACCGCAAGAATTAACAAACTACATCAGGATTAATGAAAACAAGATCAATTCAATGCAAACTCAAATGAACAACTTGGCTACTTCGAATCAAAGGCTTGAAAGTATGCTAGGTAACTTTATCAAAATGAATACCGCTTCTTCATCGGGTACGGGATCTCTCCCTAGCAACACCGTTGCTAACCCAAAAGGTAAATTGAAAGCTATTACCACTTGAAGTGGTCTTGTTCTTGATGAACCTTCCGTTCTTATGCCTCCTCCATTCATCAATCCGGAGGAGGATGAACGTGTAGAGGAGACTTTCACGGACCCGAAACATGGTGAGTTTACCATTAAGGTCCCACCTCCTCTAGTCCAAAAAGCTAAACAAAGAAATTTTGTGATTCATCAAAGGGATCCTCGTCACCCGAATATCCCTTATCCATCTAGAATGAACCAAGAGAAACAAAAAGAAAAGGATGATGTTCAAATTCACAAATTTTGGCAAATGTTTAAACAGCTTCATATCAATATCACTCTTTCCGATGCATTAATTCTTATCCTGAAATATCAAAAGATGCTTAAAAGTCTCCTTCCCAATAAGGAGAAGCTTATAGAATTGGCAAATACACCCGTTAGTCAAAATTGCTCAGCGGTTATCCTAAAAAAGCTTCCCGAAAAGCTAGGTGACCCTGAGAAATTTCTCATTTCGTGTGGTTTTAATGAGCTCAAGTGCAAGGCCCTAATTAATCTAGGTGCTAGCATCAACTTGATGCCACTCTCGGTATGGAAAGAGTTAGGATTACCCGAGCTTATTTCCACCCAAATGACTCTTGAACTTGCTAACCATGATATTTGCACTCCGAAAGGAATTGCAAGAGATGTCTTTGCTCTGGTTGGAAAGTTCACATTCCCCGCTGATTTTGTCATTGTTGATTATGAAAGCTGTCCGCTTGTCCCCCTCATCTTGGGTAGACCATTCTTACAGACCGCTCGTGATTTGATTGACGTTCACAGAGAAGAAATGATTCTCCGTGACGGTGATGAAAGATTAACCTTGAACATGAGAAATGACACTTCAAGTTATTCAAACCAACATCATAAAGAATCAATCAACATGATTGATATCAATGAGGAATATCTTGAAATTTTGTTTTCAACAAGTCATCCAAGTGGCAATCCCACTTTTTCTTCTCATATTGATTTAACTTCATCGGAAGTTATCAATCCCGAAAGTGGCAATCCCACTCCAACTTCTGAGATTAGTGATTATTCTCTTGAGGAGTTCGCCGATGAACTCGCTCTCATTGAGTCATTTCCACCGGGAAATGATGACATGACCCCAGAAGACGTTATTAGTGAGATTGAATATTTACTTAGCCGTGATCCATTAGCAAACTATTTTCTTGATAACGATCTTGTTGATACCATTCCCGAGATGTTCTTCGATGAACTTGCTCTTGATTACTCATCCCCACCATTATGGGATGATTATGATGATGACCTTTTTGATCATGAGACCGTTAATAATGATACTTATGATGATCCTTTTTACTCCAAGGAAGAGAAAATCAAAGATTCTAAAATCTTGATTGATGAACTTGATCCCCCTAGATCAAGTGATTTCCTTCCTTTTCCCGAGTATGACTCGGTTTTCTATGAGGATTTTTCCGAGGTTGATACTTTGTCTTCGACCAACAACGAGGACAAGGTATTTAATCCGGGTATACTCATTCATGAGAACCTCTTTCAAGTCACCAACTTTGCAACACCGGATAAGAATGCAAATAAGATAGCCATATCTAATGCTTCTTTAATCCTTGAGGATTTTAATCCTCCTCCTCTTTATGAACTTCCTTGCCACAAAGAAGTTCCCGGGCTTGGAATTTTACTCTCGTTTTCATCCGAAAATGAGGAAAAAGTTTTCAACCCCGGGATTCTAACTTCTACAAGAGTTCATACTTCTCATCTTCCGGGACTATCTTATCGGGACTCTAAAGCTTTCAAAGTCATTAACATTTTTGAAAGCCCGATGGAGATTTTTCCCTGCTCTTATGAAGAGGACATCTGAGTCTTGGATGTTCCGTGTCCCCACTTCTATCCCCCTTGACAAGCTCAAGTATGGGGGATTGGGTCAAGCTAAGTGACCTAAAACAAGCGCTTCGTGGGAGGCACCCCATGCTTATCCTATCATAGTTTAATAGTTAGTTTGGTTGTTTGTAGTAATGAATAAGTGTTTTTTTTTTGTTTTGTGAAGAAGCTTGATCGTCCTTTGCGTGTTTTTGTTGTTTTGTGTTGTATGTCCAGGATGTCCCAGATTTTTGAAGCCTCTCGTGCTCGCAGTTTTTTTTGTCCTTCGATCACAAGAGCTTCACATCTTTTGACTTCATTTTGGTATCGATATCCAAAATACTTTCGACTAACGTTTATCTTTAAGCATAATTAATAAACGGCTTAGGATTTACGTAGAGACCCTTCGTAAAACATTGAGGACATGTTTAGTCATTAGTATTGGTGGGGGGTTTTCGATTTGATTCTGCCTGCAATCTGTTGTTCTTCACGTTAATCACGCTTTTTCCATAAAAATTTTCAAAAAAAAATGAAAAATTTTAAAAATTTTCAAAAATAAAATAAGTGTTTTGTCACCAATTTTTGACTTTTCCTGCTAGGTGGAACTAAGAGTTAACTTTTGTCTCGATCGAGCGTCGTGTTGTGCTCTAGTTGTTCCTGAACTTTTAGACTATGACGTTCGCGGGTTTGCGAAGAACGAAAAATGATAGAGTTGATTATGAGTTTGTTGCTAAACATGGATTATTTGGAAATCTTAAGCGCTAATTGTGTGTAATTTGTGGCCGTTTTTCTCCCATAGCACTTAACCTGATTAATATACGTGCTATTTTTGGAGATTAAACTTAAATCAATAATTTTTATGTAGTATATAGCAAAAACTTTAGCCTTAGTTCAAATTTATACTTGAATTTTTCAAAAAGACGTCTTCTCTATAATAAAAAAAATGATAAGTAATAATTATAAACTGTGGGCTGATAAAAGTTTGATGTATCTTGCCGGCTCACAACCGATGTTACAGCCTTCTAAAGAAAGCCCATAGTAAGAATAATAATCCGAGACTGATAAAAGTTTGTTGTATCTTGCCGGCTCACAACCGATGTTGCAGCCTTCTAAAAGGTCGAGGGTTACAATTGCATAAATGTTTAATATTAAGTGTGAATTAAGTAATAGATTTCTTTTTGATAAATTCAAATATGCTTTTGAACTTTGGCTATTCTATTTTATAAGCTATGTGTATACGGAAAACCTAAGAGTTTATGAAACCTAAGGTCCGTGAGTCCCGATACTAGTCTCTGTGGGGTGTCAAAAGCCTGGTCACTTAACCACAAGGTTGGGATGTGCCAAGACGAAAGTCGCTACATGGGATGATCTCGCCTTCAAACTCATTATTCTCGGGTGGAACGTGAAACATAAAATTTTGCAAAACATTGATCCATGGTTGAAATTCAAAATAGCACATACACCTAAGATATCATAATTGTCAGGAGTGAAAAGTTCACAAGTTGCAAGTATGAGTAGTGTTAGCATCTTAACTCATATTTAGCGGTGATTTCGTTTTAAGCTTGGTTTGGAATAAATGAAAAGTCGGGAAAGATGAATTTATCCTTTTTGGGGCATTCTCGGATCGAAATGCATCTTGTTCTATGATCCCTTAAAGTTATAAAATAACGAAAGTCAAATAGGTTAGTTAGTTACTTGAAATAAAAAATACAAAAATATGTGTAGGAATAAGAGTATATATTTAAAAATGGTAAAAACAGGGCTTATCTAAACTTTTGATTTCTTTATTTCCCCTCGATGAACACTTAGCTACTTTTCGAGGTTATTAGTCGAGGGGGATCGAGATTCTTAGTTTTCTAAGTGCTTACTTCATAGCATTGCGTGAGGACACGGCAATATCTTAGTATGGGGGATTTTGGTATGCGTTTAATTACACATACCTTTCACCATTAAAATTGGACTTAAATGACCAAAAACGTACCAAAAATACATTGTATTTGTATGTTTTCACTTATATTGTGCAGAAAACGGATATCCGACAAAAGGACGAAAAATTAAGCAAAAACGGACAAAACCGAGCACAAAATGGAAAAGCCAAAGTCAAATCGAAGCCAAAGTCAACCCCGACAAAGTCAAAGCCAAGAAGTCATCAAGTCAAAGAAAATACAACTTTAGGGACCAAATTTGCCAAGTCCTAAAGTTGTATAACAAGGATAAATACTACAAGGACTGAAGTTGTAATCATGCCATATATAACTTTAGGGGGCCATTCCTGCCAAACCCCTAAAGTTATATAACAAAAGGACCATGCATGTAATGGCCCTTATAACTATCGAGGGCCATTTCTGCCAAAGTTTCAAACTGTTATAACCCTAAAAGACGAATTGTGCAAAATACACATATACACTCAGGGACTCTTTTTGCCAAGTACCCAAACTCACCCCCACCTCACAAAGGGACAAATGACACCATGGCAATCCTCCCTCACCTCATTGGACAACAAAGATCAAGGGTGTAGATCATTCACCTTGGGCTCAAAGGCAATTTGATGGCTAGGATGAACTTGGGGCTTACTCTCACACAACAAACACACCCTAGCTTCTGTCTCAGCAAAGAAACACAACTAGAAGAAGACAAAGATTGAAGAGAGGGCAAGCACTTAGTCGTTTTTATATAAATAGGGTGTCTTGTAAGCCATTTGGCTATCTAGTTTTTTTTGTAACTTAGTTTTCACCTAGTTAGTTTAAATCCAGCAAATTTAGTTTTTAATTTTCCTTGTAATGTTTTCAAGTTAATGAAATTTAAAGTTTCTTAAAATCTGTTTTAATTTCTTATTCTCTTTAAGTGTTCACTTATGTTTCATAAGCTAATATAAGCTCTCATTTAAACCACTTTATAACCTGCTTTTATAAAAATTTACTTAGAAATATAAACAGTTAAGAAAATCTCAAAAAAAAGAAATTACCCTCAAAATACCACAGCTTGATATTTGGATGATAAGCTAGCTTGGGAAGAGCTTATAGACCTCACTAGCTTGTCTTTGACAAGCTAGAGCTTGTAGAATCATTTATTTACCCTGTTAGAGCAAGGGTTTGGTAAGTCTTTCTTGTTTTTCCATTTTAGCTTTTCTACTGTTCATCTGCTTATTGCTTATATTCCTGCTTATTTTCTTGTTTTTCCTGCTTAATCATGTCTTTTAATGCTTATTTGTCTTTATTTGATGTTTTGATATCCTTTGTTTAAGTTTTTGCTCTCAACTGCCATATTTGCCTTTGATATTGCTCTTATCTTAAGTGCTTAGTTAACTGCTTAATTCTTGTTGCTTTTTGCTTATTTTTGCTTATCTAATCTTTGTTATAATCTGTCTTCAAATTCCTTTTTTTAATCCTTCAAAAACAGCTTAAAAACTAATTTCTAAAATCTTAAGGGGTGTTTGGCACAAGGGCCCAAAGTGGGTCAGTTTGGGTTATAAACCTTTGGGTCACCTTAGCCACTTTTGGTTAGCTATTTTAAGTAGTTTACAAGCTGTTTTAAAAAGATTTTTAGAATTTAAGTTAGTTTTTAAGTTTTTCCAAAGATGCTTTGAAACTGTCTTGAAAAAAAATAGTTTATAAGTGCTTTTGTGGTTTAGGTTTTTAAATCCAACTTTGTGTGATGTTTTAGTTTTCTTTTTACTTGTCAAATGCAGTAGCATAGTTGTCTTTAGGTTACCTTTTTCTTTTAACAAAATCTGTCAAAGATTTGTC
Organism: Tanacetum coccineum; assembly: GCA_026074375.1. Taxonomy (NCBI): domain Eukaryota; kingdom Viridiplantae; phylum Streptophyta; class Magnoliopsida; order Asterales; family Asteraceae; genus Tanacetum; species Tanacetum coccineum. The sequence continues at coordinate 90,791 of BQNB010000210.1, forward strand.
AAGTTTTCATAATTTGTTCTTCATAGTCTCATTAACTGTCTTTTTTAACATACAAGATATCAGATGGTAAAAATGATTTCTAGCTCATGAAATTTTGTGCACAAGCTTATTTTGAGTCATTCTAAATTTGTTTTAAGCTATTTTTCATTTTGAGCTTATTTTCCAGCTTATTTATAAGCTGGCTTTTAGCCCCTCTTTTCACCCCTTTCCTTGCTTTTCTTTAATTAAATCTTTAGTGCTAATTGGCTTTTTAGGAAGCTAATAAGCTGTTCTATAAGCCCTGCCAAGCCTTAAGCTTAGGACCCCCCTCTTGGGCTTAAAAATAAGCCTAAAAGTGAGCCCTTTGACTGTTTTGCCTGCAGTTTAGCCCCATAGCTTATTTAGGTTTTCCAGCTTATTTGTCTGTTTGATTTTGCTTATTTTTGGTTTATATTGGCTTATTAGGTCTAGTTTTCCTTTTTCCTTAGCTTATTTTGTCCCTTTAAGTAGCTAGTAGTTAAGCACTCTTTTGCCTTAGTTTAATATAGTTAAATCTGCTAGCTTGTTGATTGCTTATTGTAGCTTATTTGCTTATTGGATTAGCTTATTTAGGGTTAGTTTAGCTTATTAGGTTTGTCTAGGCCTGTTCTAGCTTATTTGGTTTTGTCTTAAGCTTATTTGAGCTTATTTGCTTCTTAGTATAAAATTTTAAGTATTTTTATCATTTCTAGCTTTTATGCATGTTCTAGCTTATTTTCCTTTCTTATCTTTGTTTGCATTTGCTTATTAAGATTAGGCAGCCCTAGTGTTTGCTTATTTGACCTTTCCTTAGCTTATTTTGCCCCTAGTTAGTTTAACAGTTAAGCATTTTTTTGTCTTAGAGTAAATTTAGCAAACTGCCATCTTATTTAGCTTATTTCGTGCTTATTTGTTAGTTATAAAATTTTTGTCTTTTTTAAAGTTGCTTATTTTCAGATTATTTAAAAAGTTGTAAAAAAAATGAGAAACAAAAACGTTGGGATTAGGGGAGGCCCCAATTTAGCTCTGAGCATGACTGAACTTGGGGACCTCATCCCCATCCCCATCAACCAACGCTTTATAACACACACTCACTACCGGTATGCTACAATAGCTCATCCGGTAGTGAGTTGCACAATTTAATTTATATAGGCTATTTAGCCCATTAAGCCCATAAGCTATTTTCAGCTTATTTCGGCTTATTTATAAGCCCAATTTTCTAGCTCTTATTTTTCATAGAACCAGATTACCTTAATCCACTTTTCTGTATTTTTTCACATTTTTCCAATATTGTTTGCTATTTTTTATCATTTATTTTCTTTAAAACAGTTTTTTAATCATTAAAAATTAAATAAAAATCAAAAAATTATTTTTCTTTTTTAGAAAATTTTCTTTTGTCATATTACACTTAGGAAAAATAGAAAAACTTTCGTAGGGTCATTTTTGCAAAATTTCACTTTTTAAAGAACGGAATTCGATCCCCGTTCTCGTTTTCTTCGTTTTTCAACTTTAAACATTCTCGTTTTAGGATTTTCTTTTTAAATTATTTATTTTTAGTAATTTAGGATTATTAAAACTTAAAAAAAATCATTTAGGGTTAAATTTTTGATACTTTAGTTTTTTAAGCTCGCGTTTTTACATTCCCGTCTCGTTTTAGGTATTAAATCTTTAATAGCTTTTGTTTTTAGGTTTTCCTTAAATATTTTTGAATTTTAATTAGAAAAATCAAATCCAAATCTTTGTCATTCAAACATCAAATATCAAACCGACTTTCGACTTTCCAATTCACTCCTCGTTGGGGATAAACGACCCGGGAATATTTTATACTACTTCCGGTTTTAATGATTTTTTTAGATTATCCTTATTATATGTATATTATATATATTTTTTATTATATATTATTATATATATAAAAAGGTGTAATTTTAAATAATCAGTTTCAATAATATTATACAGAATTTAATATATAACCCTTTATTGGCCAGGTTCATTTATACTAGTATTAAAGGTTCAAACATGGACGAAAAATGTTCAAAATAAAAAGGTTCAAATATGAAAGGCCGGTACCGTTGGACTCGTAATTTCGTGCTCTTTCCAATGGTGTGATCGAGGAAAATTAACGACTTCGTTTCGACCTCGATAAACGTGAAGACGTCGTCGAAAGTCACCCGAAAATTACCGTTTTTGCTTTGTTTTCAATCCTTTGTACCTGTAAGACATAAAAACACAATACAAACATATTTGCAACATATTTATCCATATTTTTGTGTTTTAGTCCGTTTATTAGTATTTTCCGGGGTACAAATGATGTGTGTTTTAGCACATATCAGGGTGGAAGCATAAGCCCTTAAGGTTTCCTGTCTTCTATTCTGTTGTGGTTGTTGATTATTGTAGCGGTTGTTGGTGTTACGGTAGTTGTTGTTATTATCGTTGCGGTAGTTGTTGTTGTTGAAAGTTCTTCTGTCGTCAAACTTTCGTTTGTAATCACTTGATACTTGCACCGGAGTGTGCTTTGTTACCTGATCCATTAGCCTCTGGGCTATGTTTATGGCCTTTCACTCTAGAGTTGAGGTTTAGAGGCAGGTAACTATATCCACCTCGTAACTTTAGGTCATTGTTCGGCATTCATGTAATGCACAATTTAATTTTTAGAGAATTTACGCGTTTGCTCCTTTAAACTGTAAAAGTTAAGTTAAATCGCAGTATAAACTAATAAAATGATCATCTCTAGTAAGGTGCATTAAACGATTTAAATGTTTGTCATAATCAATGTGTTATATGATTGATTCCGAGGCTAATATCATCATTGCACATTTTTTTTTGTTGGTTACGTAAAAATGTTTTATCGTTTTCGCGATAAAGTGCGTTTAAGCTTCCCGAAGGAAGAACGTTAATTTATTATACGCTTATCGATACCCACAATTTGAACTCAATACTTAAAGTATAATTAAAACCAATATATTTATCACATTAGACTTTTTCATATTAAAGGAATGAAATTATACTATTTTCATATGCAAGTTATACTTTTAATTAATCATATGTTTCTCTTACGGCTTTATATTACATATATTACACTAGATATATGAACAATGCAATACATATCCTACCCTAACCCTTAAAAACGTGTATGTAAGCCATCTAGAAGGCCTTTGGTCACCATGACATCAATAAGAACCTTCATTGCATGAACCTTTCACCACTTGATGCTATGACTAGCCAAAACCAACCCATTGTTTCTCAAAACCTTGTGCTATACCACTTGACACCTTGCAAAGGCTCAAGTGACCAAGGAATATGCTAAGGATCTTAGCTAGTATAAATAGGAGTGCAAGGGTTAAGAGAAAACCACATCTACACTTCTACCTTTACTTGAAAAATCAAACATATCCCTCTTTTACCTCCATTAGAGCTCACGGCTCAAAATCACTCCAAGAAGCAATCCATTGCTTGATTTTTCTTGATCATATAAGTGTTCTTATATCATTCCTAAGGTGTTCTAAGAAGATTTGAAGATTTGGTTAAGTTTGGAAAAGATTTTGCAAGAAAAGTGTTTTTGAAGTTAAGCTTGGAACTTTTGGATCTTGATTTTGGGAAAAACTTGTTAAGTGTTGTTATAATCTTCAAACAAGGTTTCATTATCATCCTTATACTCTTATTACAATTATATATGCATGCCATGATCATATCTATACTTGTTATGCTTGTTTTATTGAAAATATTATGTAAACATATTCAAAACTCATAAAACCGATTGTTCCATATGAGTATAAAATATTATGAATTAAAACAAGTGGTTAAATAATTTATATTTGAAAGTATATTTAGTCTTATTAGATAATCATAGACTCGGAATCAAGTTTATTTTGTTGAGAAACGAATTGATAGTCAGTTAAGTTATAACTACTTATTTCTCAAAATCTAGTTTCTTTTAATTACTTTTATAATTATATATTCAATACATTTTTCCTTATGATTTCAAAATAACAATTTTTAACTACATGTGTATATTAGCTAGGGAATTTTTTTAAAGAGATATTGAGGCTTTCGAGTAACCGTATTGACGAGTCTGGATTTTACGATTTAAGTGTCCTGAATCTCATACTTACTGTCATGCCCTTTATCTTAATGATAAGCCCAAACGATAGTACAATGTTAATATAAAAGATCATAAACCTTTATTATATCCTAAATACATCAATGAATTTTTATCAAAATTCATACAAGTATATATGTGGCATTTTGTATTGTGAAATATTACGTCTGTATGCTTAGCGTCTTCTTAATCGACCTTATATTTATTAGGTTGCATCGTCTTTTTCGTGACGCTTTATCAGTAGTGATATACTCTGTTCAAATTCATTCTGAGGTGAGTTCATAGCCCCACGTTTTACTTTAATCATACTTTATAAGTTTTGGGGTGAGAAACATATGCACGTTTTACAAATTGGACGCAAGTGTACATTTTATCATGATTACGTTTTGCCTAAGTAGCGATAACCCACTGTGCCCATGAATCATGAACTGTTAAATTACATATATGTAGTCGTGGATTACATTATGTGAGCGCGAATGATTATAAATAGATCTATTTGGGATGTTTCCCGTATCGGGTGTTGACTAGCTATCATTAGAACTCGTCGTATTTCATGTCGGATACTGATGTTAAGGGTTTGAACATCTCACGGGCAATGTACGGCAATAAATATCTATTATTGTATTCAATGTATGTCGAGTTTCGGGGTTCATGAGCTTAGGAAACGTAAATACATTTGTGATGTCTGCCATCTGTTGCATTTTCACTAGGAAAAGTCTTGCGGTCCTGCCATGATCATTTATTAAACCTTGAAATCACCATTTTATGTTGACGTTTTATGCAATGTTTTTCAGGAGGCAATTTTAGCTACGAGTGTGCGTAGGATACATTGGGGGTTTATTTTTGAAGTCATGCATTAAAGATTTATCGATTACATTTTGTTTTTATCAGTTTTCTTATGAGCTGTAATTCTTTGTAACAATATCAAGTAAGCTTCGGGTTTTGTAACAATACTTAAATAAAATCCTATGTATCAGTTTAAACAACTTTTTTGTGTTGTTCTTGTATTATCTATGTGTTATGATTGATAAGTAACACGCCCGGAACCTTTATTCCGCTGCGACCCATTTTGGGGGTGTTACAAGGATTGTTCAAGAGCCAAGGTTATATGAGATTCAAGGTCAAAGGTTTTGCTGGGACTATAAAAAAAATTAAAAAACCCCCCCGTTTGTCAAACATTGCATTCATAAAAAGGGATTTTCTCGGGACATACATAAATTATTTGTTTGCATTAGTTAGAAATACTAAGTGCTTACATGATTAATATACATGTTTACATTATAGTATGTAAATTACTACTAAGTCTTATATTAGCATACTTATATAAGTTACTTATGATTTCAGATTATTGTCATGGTCCAGATTTCCTAGAACATTCTTACTATAACAGATTAAACAGAGTTGGAATTATTCTGAAATGGGGTCACCAGGATTTGCCGGACCACCAATCACCGGATTATGTGCCTGGCCGGAGGCCCACCTTAACTATTTACATTCCATATGTACCGGAGCCAGAAGTGCCCGGAGTTTATGCACTGAGGATCATGTCCTTTCCTAGCTATGAGGTAGCAAACCGTTACCTGTGTTGTTTTCACCTACTGCGGGTTTCTCACCGAGATAATATTCCCGAGTCTGATCCAGAGGAGTGGAGGATGAGGAGGATCCGGGAGGACCCTGCCGACTATCCTGCTGACATAGCGAGATGATGATGGAGGAGGATAGGAGGAGAGGGGCACTAGCTTTTGTCGGACTCTACAGTTGTCGCATTTACCAGTTGTTGATTCGTCGACTCTATATTCTTGTATCTCATACTCACACATTCCCCAAAAACCCATCTCACCACCTCCCCAAATACTATCTCCACTATTAGCCCTACTCGTTATGAAGATTCCCGAGAGTAGTTTACATCCTCGGAAAGAGCCTCGTCTTGCTTCTTACTACCCCTATTTTCTGAGGTAGGGGAGACTTCAGCGGCGATTTAGCTGCTAGGCATGATGTACCTGCCATACCAAGGAAGACCCTTATGTTGTAGCAAGGAAGACCTTTATAAATTTGTCGACTATGGGTAGTTGACGCTACTAGACATCCTGGATGTCCGATATCTAGGGAGTTAGGACTATGGCATACGGTTGAGTGGGATGGTCTGGTGGAAGCCATCGAGGAGATCGCAAACAATACCACCATTGAGGCGAGTCAATCGGAATATTACCGATCTCTCTACCACTTTTGATCAGGAGGAACTACCATCATGCTTGGTTTGTTGGACGGATTAGCTCGTGCACGATCGGTCTTGAGCTGAGTGGCCGAGTCATACTATTGTATAGAGATAGGCCTATTTCAACATCATCTAGCAGTTATGGTCGAGAGGAAGGCTTTGGATGGCCCGTGTGGCCTGGGATTTTCTTTATGGACGTTAGCGCGATACATGTCATATGTTTAGGCACTACATACTACGGTGTTGGAAAACAGCGTGCATTGATTTTCTGGATTACAAAGGCAGCGACCACCAGAGACAAGTTCAGTTGTCTATGGCACTAAAGCTGCTAAATTGGCTACAGACAAAGATGGTTGAGTTTGCAGAGGCAAGCAGGGACCCACAGAAGGTCTGGCACAGCCCGATGCACCAGAGGAGGCTGGTTAGTTTTTCTAGATTACTTGGTTATGTGTTTCTAAGTATGCTATGAGCTGTTAAGTATTTTGGGTTTATTCCCAGTAGCAGGCGGCTTTAGATCTTTTGCTGTTTTGATTAGCTTATCTTGTATAGCTCTACTAAGTGTTAAAGAGGTATCATCTCGGTAGTATGGCTTTAGGTTATTTTGTACTTGTAACCTTGTTGTTATGATCGTTTGTACTATAAACCAATCATGTTTATTTTTCCAAGTTATATTTGAAGGATGGATTATGTTTTATATGAAATTCGGGTTTATCGTGATTGTGAATGTCGATTTGTAAATTTCAATACTATTGTGTATTTCACCTTGTGTTGTAGATCCGTTCTATTTTATGTATGTATACCACGGGTTTTGGTTAAGATTTTTCGAAATCTAAGGGGTGTTATGTTTTCTTGTGATTTAAGAATATGGACCAAGGAGGGTGGGGAAAGGCCCACATGAACCTACGAGGTCATGGCCAGTCACCACAACTCCCCCCACCAGTCACCACAATCCCACTCCTGTACAGACCCTACTACACCCACTACGGTAACCAGTGCCCAAATGCCAGGCTCCTTGATTTAACGATAGGTGTTACGGCTGGCACTGGCGCACGTGATACAACCAGGATATGGTGATGATAGCCATTCTTCGGGAGTACGGTATCAGATGGCCTGTGTGCAATTTGCTCGTGAATGCACCTACCCGGACTTCTAAAATTGCCAAACCTTGAAACTTCAAGCGGCAATGAGGGAGTGTGGGACTTACCCGATTGGTTGAGATGATGGAGTCTGTGTTTCAGTATTAGCAATTGCACAATTAGCTTAGTCAAGTCAAATTTGCGACTTGCACTCTGCAAGCCCTATGCTCTTACATGGTGGAATGCCCATGTTAAGACACTATCCTGAAGGCAGCTCATGCCATTGCCATATGGGCAACGTTGAGAAATTGATGACCGATAAATACTGCCCGACGGGGCGAGACTCAAGAAAATCGAGGCTCGAGATGTGGTACTCTTTAAGGTTAAGGGCCACCGATGTGGAGGCCTATAATCGACCGGATTTTCAACAACTTAGCCTTGATGTGTGCCAGAATGTTTTCGAGAAGAGTGCAGACCAAATTGGAATGATATATCGGTGGCTTGCGATATGATACTTGTAGCGTGTAAAGGCTCAAAATCAAAAACTTTGCAAGAGGTTATTGAGTTTACTACGAGTTAATGAGGACAAAACCAAAGGCCTATGTTGAACGTCTGGCTGATAACAAAAGAAAAGCTGAGGACTCTGCCGGAAACAACAGAATCAGCAAGCAACAAGAGACAAACACGGAAGTGCTATGCGCAGGGAAATGTTGACAGGGACAATTCGAAGGACTAGGACCTTTGATGTTCTAAGTGTAACTATCACCATTACGGTCCTTGTGTCTTCATAAATGCCCACAAGTTGCAAACATTTGGTCACTTATCTCGTACTGCAAGGAACTCCAAAATGCCAACCCTGGGGCTAATCAGGGAGGGCAATGGTTGTTTTGAATGTGGTGCTCAGGGAACATATCAAGAGGGATTGTTCCGAATTGAAGAACAACACACAATCGGGGTAGATCGGGATGGCAAATGCCCAAGGCTCCGACAAAGGTGTCACGTTGTGGGAAATACAAGGGAAACCTCCCCCCCCCCCCCCCCCCCCCCCCCTGGACAACAATGTCGTTACGTGTACGTTTTCCTTAACAATCGCTATTGCATCTATTTTATTTTGATTCTGGTGCCGTTAGGAGTTTTGTATCTACTACATTTAGCTCTCGAATTGTTTCACTCCAACTGGATTATGATCATTGATTACGTGTCGAAACTTGCTCCGACGGACGATATTGTTGGGTAAACATTATTATTCGGGCTTGTACGTTTTTTAAACTTCTTAAAAAATCATTTCTTTCAACATAGACACTAATGCCCGTTAGAAATAGGTAGTATTTGACATAATCATTGGTATGGATTGGTTGGCCAAATCCATGACGTTATCGTATGTGCGGAAAGATCGTTCGTATTCTTTTGGAGACGAATTTTAATCGTTCGATGGTGTCGGAAGCAAGAGCAACAAACACGGGACTCGATTGAGCATCATTCTGGTTTGTACTAAGTCAAGAATATTTAGCAAAAGGATGTCAGTATTTTAGCCAAATATCACCGCCACCATGGCGAGAAGTAAGTCAAAGGGGGAAAGCGACTTGAAGACGTGCCAGTTGTTCGGGAATTCTGAAGTTTTCCCAAGGACTTGCGGGGTTAACCTCCACTCGACAAGAGGAATTTAGAATCGGATTTGGTACCTGGTGCCTGCACCTGTAGCTACGGGCACATATAGATTTGCACCGTCGGAAATGATTGGAACTAGCGGAGCATTCAAGAACTTACGGACAAGGGCTTCATAAGACCATGTTCCCTCACCTTGGGGGAGTCCAGTCCTATTCGTCAGAAGAAAGATGGGTTCTTCGGATGTGTATCGACTACAGAGATTGAACATATTGACGGTAAAGATTACCGTCTAACCACTCCAAGGATTGACGACCTATTCGACCAGCTGCAAGGGTCGAGTATTTATTCAAAGATCGATCTGAGGTCGGTATCACCAGTTGAGAGTTCGAGAAGAAGACATCCTCAAGACTGCATTCAAGGACTCGATACGGTCACTATGAATTCCAAGTTATGCCTTTTGGTTTAACTAATGCACCAGCGGTGTTCATAGATCTTATGAACCGTGGTGTGTAATCCGTAACCTGGACACGTTAGTAATTGTCTTCATCGATGACATTTGATCTACTCCAAAAAGTAAGATGAACATGAACGACCTCTGTAGGCAAATTTAAAATTGCTTAGAAGGAAGTATTGTATGCCTAGTTCTTAAGTGTGAATTCTGGTTCCCCAGAGTACAATTCTCGGACATGTGATTGACTGATAAGGTATTCTCGTAGACCTGCCAAGATTGAATATATCAAGGACTAGGGCGTCTCCTAAAAACACCAACAGAGTTTAGCCAATTTTTGGGCCTTGCCGGCTATTTTAAAAGAATTTATCGAAGGGTTTTCAAAGATAGCCATAAACTATGACCAAACTAACCCTGAAGGTGTCAAGATTGATTGGGTGATAAAACAAGAAGCAAGCTTTTCAACATTGAAGCAGAAGCTGTGCAGTGCACCAATCTAGCCTTTACTTGAAGGAGCGAAGATTTTATCGTAATTACTTTTGTGACGCTTCAAAGAAGGGTTTGGGCATTGTGTTGATGCAAGGAGAAAAGGTGATTTCTTATGCATCACGCCAGTTGAAAATTCATGAGCAATAACTATACAACACATGATTTAGAACTTGGGGCAAGTTTGTGTTCGCTTAAAGGATGTGGTGGCACTATCTGTACGGTGACCAATGTGCACTGTGTTCAACTGTCATTAAGAGTTTAAACCATCTTGTTTCAGAAGGACTTTAATATGGAGGGCAACGTCGCTGGTTAGAGTTTCTGAGGTGGATGATTGTGAAATTCGTTATTCAACCCAGGGAAGGCGAAATGTCTGTGCTGATGCTATGGAGAGGAACGAGACCACTTTTAAGGGTTCGGGGGCCTTAGTGATGCTATTGTTGGATCTTCCTAAACCATATTCCCGATCCGCCCAGACAGAGATGCAGAAAGGCTGGGAGAACATCAAGAAGGAGGATGTTGGAGGTATGTTAGTTGAGAATTCAAAAGATCCGGAGAAATTCAGAACAGAAAAGTTGGAACCGCGTACGGATGGAACTCTATGCCTCAATGGCAGGAGTTGGTTACCTTGTTATGGCGATTTACGGACTGTAATCATGCACGGTCCCATAAATCAAAAATACTCAATACATCTGGGTTTGACAAGATGTTACCCAAGTCATGAAGAAGCTATACTGGTGGCCCAATTTACAGGCTAAACATCGCCACCTATGTTAGCAAGTGTTGGACTATGTTGTGTGCTAAGGTCAAAGGCCGAACACACAGGAGACCATCGGGTTTGTTAGTGCAAACCGATATAACCTGATGGAAGTGGGGACACATCACGATGGTTTTTGAACAAAGCTTCCTAAGTCATCGCAGTAGGGTTATGACATTTTGGGTATTCGTTGGATAGAACTGACAAAGTCGCCATTTTTATGCCAATGAGGGAAGTGGATCCCTTGGAATAAACTGGCAAAGGATGTGACCTAAGGAGAGTAGTTCACGAAGCATGGATACCTTGTATCAATTATCTGTGATCGTGACCCTCGATTCTCATCAAATTTCTGGAAGTCACTTCAGAAGGCTTTGGGTACGAGTTTTAGATATGGTACTGGCATAATCATCGGAAACTGACGGTCAAAGTGAGAGGACTATCCAATACTTCGAGGAATATGCTACGTGCTTGCGTAATCGACTTAGGAAATGGTTGGGTTAACATTTGCCATTGGTCGAGTTTTTCATATTATAACTGTTATCCGATAGCTTTAAGGCTGCACATTTGAAGCACTTTAAGGTCGAAATTGTCGTTCACCTGTTTGTGGGCTGAGGTTGGGCAAGTTCAACTCACTGGTCCAGAATTAAGTGCAAGAACATCGGATGAGAATCATTCAAGTAAGCAAAGGATGCAAGCCCGCTCGCGATCGACAAAAGAGTACGCCAACTTAAAAACGTAAGCCAATGGAGTTTCAAGTTGGGGACAAAAGTTATGCTTTAAGGTTTCGCCGTGGGGAAAAGGGGTCGTTCGTTTTGGATACGGGGGGAAGTTAAACCACAGATATGTCGGACCTTTCAAGGTTTGAAACTAGGTTGGAGAGTTGCTTACAAGCTTGAGTTTCTCAAGAGCTGAGCAGGGTCCACAATACGTTTCATGTATCACTTAAAGAAATGTTTGCTGCGGATCCATTAGTCGTTCCGTTGGGAGCGACTCCAGTGGGATTGAAAATCTTCATTTTGTTGAGGAGCCGGTTGAAATATTGGATCGTGTAGTTCAAACATGAGGCAAGCCCGTGTCCCATATTGCAAGTTGTTGGAACTCTAGGCGAAGCCCTGAGTTTACTTGTTGTAACGTGAGATCAGTTCAGGAAGAAATATCCACACCTCTTCACCAAGACCGCCACCATCGACAAACAGGGCCATGCCTTATGCCTTGCGGACAAGGCTCCTTTATCGGGGGAAGGACTATAAACTCGTAATTAGGTCATTGTACGCATTATGTAATGGCACAATTTATTTTTAGGGTTTTACGACGTTTGCTCTTTAACTGTAAGTTAAGTTAAATCGCGTAAATAAAATGATCATACAATTAATCGGGCATTAAACGATTAATGTTGTAATCAATCAAGTGTTATATGATATAAGGGGATTAATTATCAACATTGCCATTTTATTTTGTTGGTTACGTAAAATGTTTACGTTTCGCGCTAAAGTGCGTTTAAGCCTTCCTGGGGAAGCACGTTTAATTCATCTACGCTTATTCGATCATTCCCACAATTTGAATCCAATACCTTAAAGTGTTATTAAAACTCAACTATATTTATCACATTAGCCGTTTTCATATGTAAAGGAATTGAAAATTATACATTGACTATATGACAAGTTATACTTTTAATTAAAACTTATGTTACATAAGGCTTTATATATACTATATATACACTAGATAATGAAAACAAATGCATACATATCCTACCAACCTTAAAAATCGTGTATGTATGCCATCTAGAAGGCCTTTGGTTCAACATGAAATCAATAAGAACTTCAGAGCATGAAACCTTTCACCACTTGATGCTATGTCTTGCCAAAACAATCCCATTGTTTCTCCAAAACCTTGTGCTATCACTTGACCCTTTGCAAAGGCGCAAGTGAACCAAGGAAATATGCTTAGGATCTTCAGCTTTTTTTTAGTATAAATAGGAGTGCAAGGGTTAAGAGAAAACCACATCTACACTTCTACCTTTACTTGAAAAATCAAACATATCCCTCTTTTACCTCCATTAGAGCTCACGGCTCAAAATCACTCCAAGAAGCAATCTTGCTTGATTTTTCTTGTTCATTATAAGCTGTTCTTATATCATTCCTAAGGATTGTTCTAGAAGATTTGAAGATATTTGGTTAGTTTGGAACAAGATTTTGCAAGAAAAAGTTGTTTTCGAAGTTAAGCTTGGAACTTTTGGATCTTGTTTTTGGGAAAAACTTGTTTAAGGTGTTGTTATAATCTTCAAACAAGGTTTCATATCATTCCTTTATACTTCTTCATTACAATTGTATATGATGCATTGATAATATTTACGTGTTATGCTTGTTTTATTGAAAATATTATGTATACACATATTCATAAAATCATTAAAACCCTAATTGTTCCCATATTGAGTATAAAATATTATTGATAAAACAAGTGGTTAAAATAACTTATATATTTGAAAAGTAGAGTCTTATTAGATAATCATAGACTCCGGAATCAAGTTATTTTGTTGAGAAACGAATCTGATACGTACAGTTCAAGTTATAACTACTTATTTCTCAAAACTAGTTCTCCGTTTAATCTACTTTTATATTTATATATTCAATAATTTTTTTCCTTATGATTTAAAATATCAAATTTTTAACTACAAGTGCTATTATTTGTAGGGAATTTTATAAAGGATATTGAGGCCTCTTCGGAGTAACGTATTGACGAGTTCTGGATTTACGATTTAAAGTGTCCTAGACTCCTCAAACTTACTGTCATGACCTTTATCCTTAATGATAGCCCAAACGATAGTACAATGTTAATTATAAAAGATCAAAACCTTTTTTATATCTAAATACATCAATGATTTTATCAAACTTCCACTAAAGTATATATGGGCATATGTATTGTGTACTATTCGTTCTGTATGTTAGCAGTCTTCTTTAATCGAACCTTATACTTTTATTAGGTTGCTTTCGTCTTTATCGTGACGCTTTATCTTGTAGGATTTACTCTGTTCAAATTCATTTGAGGTGAGATTCATAGCCCCACGTTTACTTTAATCATACTTTATAGTTTTGGGGTGGAGAAAATATGCACGTTTTAAATTGGACGAAGTGTACATTTTATCATGATTACGTTTTGCACTAAGTAGCGATAAACCCACGTGCCATGATCTTCAACTGGGTTAAATTACATTATTAGTTCAAATGCGAAATAAAGTTTCTTTTTACACAGCGTTTGTTGTTGAATTTGTGTATTTACCATCTCTATCGCAACACTAAATCTTCAAACCCTCTTGATCCTCGATACAACGACATATAGTTGCCATTAGAGAAAACTGGCCTATGATGGGTGGGCTTGTTTTGTGAATATCGATTACAAAAAATTAAGTAAAGGTGAATCAATAATAAAAAAAAGAAATAATTACTAAATGCATTAACAATGAATAGAAATGAATGCTCATTCGATATGAGAAACTATAATTTATTATCTTCAGCTAGTAAAATATAATTTGCGTCCACAATAATTAGAAAATTTTGTGTAATAATTGTACCCGGTGAGGTAAGATTTATGCCTAGACTCCCTTATGGACAAACTCACTGATCTTATGGATAAACTAACAAGTATTATCCTGTCATTTTTTGAGTAAATGAACATAAATTACCATCAATTTAGCATATTGAATGTACATTTACAATACAAATACTTGAAAGAGGTACCTTAACCCCTGAATTGGTTCCTATATATCATAACTTAGACTATATCCAGCCCATCGAACCTAAAAACGTTATTTCCAGAAACCTAACTTCAGATATGTGATTCAGATCTCTAATATATAAACATACATGTAAAGAGGTAAAACTTGACACATATATAAACATACATGTCATTGGTTTTGCTTCTTCTACGTTGCTCTATTACATAATGCTTAGAATGCGCGGTGTTGGGATCTTGATTATGGTGTATTATGTCAACTTTAACAGCCAAACACCGATCATTCAGAGACAATATGTTCATTATGAGAATTTGATTTACATTGTGTTAAACTGAAGATAGTGAGAATAATGCAGACACGTGTAGTGTGTGGATGGCTCTTTATTGAGAGACTTCTACTTCGTCATCCTCATATTCTTTAACATATCAACGAAACATGGATTCTTATGTACTGATAATGGACTGCAAAAACAACAAAAAATGTTACATAGGCCTAGATAATAATATTAATACAATTTAGATGTGAAAAATGGGTGGGCATGCGCATAACTGTAATGGGTCAAAAGCTTTCAGTGTTCAAGAAAGCATACATGCTTTACTAATTAGAACATTTTAGCAAGAAACTAAAAGATTGTATCACATCCTAAATAAAGCTAAAGATACATCATAATACACATAAGTCTTCGTGCAATATATATTATGAAGATCAATGATATGTTAAACATGTATCACAAAATTATTTAGGTAATCACATTCGAAAATTATATAAAACATTAATGCTCACCTGAATCATTTTGTTCATGATGTCATGGATTGTGGTTTTGACGAGGAGAACCTCTTTTACGGTATTTGTAGAGCGTGAAACGTTTAGTATGTTTCCTGTAAATTATATTTTGATCATAGAAGCATAGTTACCAAAATACCATATAACTCAGCAACTTTGTCTAGGGCTTTTGTTGAACCTTTATCGAGAAAAGTATATACTAAGTCATCCATACGATAATAGTATGTCCCATTATTCTAAAATATGACTATCCATCATATGTTATCCAAGAGAATAGTAAATTAGCAGAGTGGTAGTGATATTATAAAAAAAAATTAATGTTATGATATACATCCATATCAAACTAATAGTTACCTCATTTTCCTCCAACAGATCAAGCTGATCGATTTGGACAACAATTGGCTCGATTTGTACATTGGTGAAATAAGGGAGCCTAGAAAGAGAAACAACATATCAAATCAGATACATGTATGTCAGTAAACAATCAAACTGCCAAAACTTATAATCAAATATAGAATTTTCCAATAAAAGCACTCATACTTCAGACTCATTATCTACGTTATGCAACACTATAATATCAAATCACATTTCTTGAAGTAGTATAAAAAAGCAAAAAAAATACGATATATATTTTCATAACAGTTGTGAGCCTGTGACCATACCTTAACTCAACCTCTGGTTCGATTAGCTTAGCTGCTATAGTAACCAATTCGACGAATGGCATTCAGGTCATGTGCCTTATTACCTCTTCTTAACAGGTGCCGCGAAGTTTGTAGTAGGATATTCTCTAAAACCCATTAACGCATACCATATCAGATGCAAATCGGTTAATAATATTGAACTGAAACATCACGAGCCAGTTAACGCATACCCATTAACTTCAAATATGTGATTCATATCTCTTTACCTAACTTCATAAACGTTATGAATAGGTGGAAATTGAATGCACATTGCCAATATATGAAAATAACTATGTTTGCATGTACTTTGAACACTCTAAGCCTTGTCTCAAAAGCATTTTTGTGCTATAGGAACATACCTGCTGATTTGAATCTAATTCATTTCCATTCTTTGGAGTAATAGCTTTTGCGATCCCCACAGATTCCTGGATTGCAGTCATAAAAGTGAGATGATTGTTTTCGAGTATATCCAAACAGTAAACACTTATGTTTGCTCTTCTATATATTACAGAATATAATCATTTCCAAAACAATTATTCAAACACAGCCGCATATTTGTTTATGTGATCAATCCATCTCATGTTCAAATAAGTCTAATATTGACAACACATCATTAAGACTACGTTTATTGACGATAAAGATGGTTTACTGTTGATCTTACAGAAAATCAAATCTGTTGAAGTGCGACTACTGACCTTAAGTCAAACTTCTATACAAAGTTGCTGAATTAAATGCTATTTATGCAATGTTTGGAAATTAGCAGTTGGAAGCTGCTAAAGCTATATTCAACATGACCCACATTCCAATATGTGTACGTAGTATAAGTAAGACCAAAGTTCATGAGACACATCACAACCTACTGAACTTCGGTTAGTATAGTGCGACTAAGACTTACCAGATGCAGAAAAACTCAAAACAGCAAGACATGCAAAGGCTTAACGCTACAAATCTGTTGGGTACACGTACACCATACGAATAGTATTCTCAGCATCAATCACTTCAAAGGTCGTGGACCTAGTCAACACGACAATAAGACGGCTAAGAAGTGGTCGATATCGAAATGTGATACTAAAATAGTAGTAAAAGAGTAAAATGGATACCAAAGTTTACCTCTAAGTAGATATCGACACGGTAAATTCAATGTTAGTCATTTGTTATTAGCCTCTGAAGCGCCCGTCACCGTATCCTTTATTTTGTGTTGCTGCTGATGGCTTGCAGGACTCTGAGCATATCTAATTTCAAAGAAAAAAAAAGTTAAATGAAACAATGCTAAAATTTTTGTAAATCTACACCATTTCTAGTGGTTAAGAAAAGAACTTAGTTCCATACATTTTCTCCAATAAATATAAATAAAAGTTACCATCATTAGTTACACTTTCTTGATGACTAACTGAAAATTTCCAATCAAATCATTGTTAACGATTTTAAGATTTCAACCTTATTATTCGGCAGTAGTCTTATTATCTTTGAGAGCTAAACTACCTGGTTGCTTTATGCACATTCACATTCTGCTAGAAATTGGCATGGGAGTGTTAAGGAATCAGCTTCTCGAGGAACCATTCACATCCTGCTAGAAACTCGTCTGGCCTAGATGCAACAATAACAAATCAGGGTTAACGACTACTCGTTTTGATTAGTTAAGTCAAAACTTCTGACAATTAAGGTATGTAAAGACGGCCATCTGTCCAACACTGACACCATAATACTAAAAAATTTGCAAACTCATGTTGGTGTTGTAATTCAAACATGGTCCATTTTAATATATTTAGCTATTTACCTACCCAACCATCCGCTGACATGCCGCTACCTTTTTTTCTTTATGTATATGATGCAAGACAACGCCCTTCTGCTCCTTCCCTGTCCGCCACGTCCATTATGTGATATCAACACCAAACACATACCTGCAACTAAAGTGCAATTTTGTATAAGCCTTCATCATATAGACTAAAAAAGACGCATAAATATAGCATAAAAACAATAATTTTCCTATTTATAGTATAGACTGCTAGAACACATATACCAAAAACTCAATTTCGCTAATGAATCAATCTCATTTAACATCCATTACCGTTGACAAACACTAACACCTCTTAAACCATTTCCGGAAACTAATAGGCACAAAGTTAACGTTAACATCCTAGTATATCGTATTCTAAAAATCAACGTACACTGTAACGAACCTAAGCTTGTTAAACACTGCCTTTTTAGGATCCTATCAGGGAAATGGAAACTAAACTTTTAAAGTTTAACTTCATAGTTTTTTAGAAATATAGTACATAACTGGAAAATGCTCAACTATTCTCGAGTTTTCGATAAAAGTGAGACATTCTGAATATCTGATAAAAGCACATCACTTGGTCACAATTAACTATGGAGTACTATTATGGCTACATCAAAATTGAATTTTACACTACTTACCACTCCAATCTACCACTCTCGGTTGCTAATATCTTTGAATGATGTTGCATCCAGCTGTTGCAATAACATACATGTGTAAATTATCACAACTATTTTGTAAACACATGTAGCATAACCAAACTTTCGCTATATTCCAAACCATATAACTTGTTTACTTACCACCTTTATCTCAAACTGACCTAAATCAAATATACATAGCAAATTCCCAATATGGATCAGTAAAAAAGGGCGGCGGTGGCTCCTTTTCTTTATCCTCCTCATCTTTCTCCTCGTTCTCCTGTCATCTTCTTCGCCACACTTTCTGCTTCTTTCCAAACATCACATCTTCCCCACTTTAAAAGTTAACACTTGCATATCATCAAACACTTATCATTAATACTAATAACTATTTTCATTCCAAATTTGAACTTATAAGAATCAAATAAATCCAAAAAAATCTAAAAAAAGACCTAAAAATCTTCTAAATTTGACGGCGAGATCTGTTGTCAAGGATTTACTACCTGCATCTAACAGATTGAAATTTTTTTTATAAAAAAACATTTTTTTTACATTCAAGTTTTTACATTTTCTCAGGTGATATAGATACTTGGCTTACTTGAAGTGCATTGGAGTCTTTACATTCAAGTTTTTCATGGTGATGCAATTATGGGACAAATGTTATATCAATTTCAAGGAAATCAACGAGATTATTTTTCAAACGACACATTTAGAGGTCGTTCTTTTGTATCTAGCGCTGTGTATTATGAAGTAACTCCCCCGGACATACTTCCGCTGCGACACGCATTTTTGGGGGTGTTACAGATTGGTATCAGAGCACTGGTTATAGAGAACTAGGTTGCATATTTTACCCTAGACTATAACCGTTTTCACAAACATTGCATCACATCAAACATTTTCAAAGTGCATACACGCTACTTGCTTATGTGCTTACATTACGTGCTGCATTAAGTGCTTACGTGACATACATATATATAATATATATATGCTTGCATTCCTTTCGCGTATATCGTACGCTTATTTATATAAGAGTTATTATATAAATACCAGAATATTTTTAAGACATTGTGGGTTGCACAATGGTCTCATTCTACTCGTCAGACATTGTGAGTTGCGCAATGGTCTCACTTCGTTCTCAGACATTGTAAGTTAAACAATGGTCTCTAAGAATATTATTTTTCTTCATAGCTTTATACAATATCGTATTACGTGGAGACCGTCATAAATTTTTGTTTACATGGAATTATGTATGAATCTAAGTATTACAAGTCTTGTATGGGCGGGACTTGTAATATGAGGATTGATATGATAATTGCTATGTTAACAAAGCCCGTCACAGTTCTGTTTACATGGGATTATGTATAAATCTAAGTATTACAAGTCTTGTATGGGCGGGACTTGTAATAGGAGGATTTATATGATAATTGCTATGTTGACTGGTTCATCGAGACTTTTACCTGGGGGGGGGGGGGGTAGCCTTTGTAGTCTAGTTGCGAATCCGCGACACCTATTTTATTCCTAGTATAATCCTTATGGTGGACTATAAACCGTATTACAACTTAACTCCACCGATATGCACAAAGATCGGCGCTCACAAAGAAGAGTTACTACCTATGGTATTCCACCCTCGGAATTCACCCCTAATAACCCGTGATTTGACTTAACATATAATCTCTAAGAACTTCCCATTAAAAGTATAACCAAAACCCCAACTAGATCCCTTATGATCTAGGCTTGATCTCTCAGATACAAGACTTCCCTTACAATCAAATTGAATATAAAAGTTGATCTAAGAATTAATCCCTAACCAAGCTTAGAGACTCGATTCTAATAGAAAGGGTATAAGAAAGAAGACCCTCAGCTAAACACAAAAGTATGGATTAGGTACTTGTGTGGCTCTCTTGAGGAGATGCGTTCTCTTCAATCGAATGATAAGATGAGAAGATTAGAACACTTTGATGTTAGACTTAGAGGATAGGAGAAAAGAAAAGAGATGAAAGAATGATTACAAGAGTGAGGAATGCAAAGGCCAAGTGTGGGTATTTATAGGCTAAGAATCCCAAAAGCGTGAAAACACTTCACGAGAGACGCGCTGCCCACGCGTTAGCGCTCTAGATTCCCGAAGTGTTTTCTTTGAGATTTTGTTGCTTTAAATACATGCACTTGTTAAACCCCAAATTGTACTTTACAATATTACATTTCAATCGTTCTTTCACTCAAGGTCAACCAACTCATATAGCCATTTAATAAAAGCATTTGTGAAGTGTTTAATAGAGATTTAGGGGTCATTTGTCTGATATCGAAGAGATAGAAAAAAACTATCAAACAAGGGTATATTTGGTATTCCTCCAAAGTAAATGGTCTAGTTAGAAACTAACCATGGTTTGAGAAGTGAGTTAGGGTACAAGGGAATATTCTAATAATATTATAAACTTGGTGAGGAAGGGTGGATGTTATGGGGGAGAATTTGAAATTTGAATTTAAACTTAAGAGATTATGTGAGTGAGGATGGGAAGTGTATAGGAGAATGTTAATAATAAGATATCACTAGCTAAACAAGATCTGGAGGTCGGGGAGGATGAAACAAATAAGAAGCCATTTTATTAATTAGAGAGAGAAAGGAAAGATGTATGTGCTTTTAGAGAGAGAAGCAACACACACCTTATGAGATACAAAATGAATCCTTACCCCTCCATGGAAGTATAGAGGGGGTATATATAGGTCCTAAACATGACTAAACTATCCAAACTTGTCTAATTTAGTCCTTGGTGTCCGGCTTAAGTATATTAATGTAATTCCGTAAATGTCGTCACATTTTTAGACCTAAAAATCTTCCCCCAATGGTGCGACATATGAAATTACTTACAACGTTTCTAACAAGTAAAAATACAAAGGCGCTTCCAATGATGAGGATGACTTCAGTGCCCTTTGTCTTCATACATGTACCCCAGCTTGAATCTTTGTCTTTACTT